>MNCI01019237.1:157377-238652 GCA_015680685.1 Gnetum montanum | reverse complement strand
GAACCGTTCACTTGGGGGACTCCTACTGCGGGCACATGGAAAATATTCTATCTATGGAGTGATCAATCTGCCAGAGCTTCGCTACTTTACACCTAGGATGTTAAATGAGGGGAGTGCCACCTCTTATTTATAGATTTGGCGATGGACCGCGATATTGCGTACGCGATATTGCAGGGGATGCGATATTTCATACTTGATATCACAGCCTGTGCAATTCGCGTCTCATCACCAAGGATGGTGCTAGTTATCTAGATTAATTATATTATACACGATCACTATAAATGAATTAACAATTTATCTTTTAAAAGATATTAAATCACACACATCATAAACCAACAACAATGTCTCTTTCACAAGGAAGCAATAATGCATTATATAGTGAAACATTCATTGGAGAACTAATGAGATATACAATGAAGAAAATTGGAGTAACCAACCTCATGCAAGGGTTTCATATGTTCATGACCACCCTTTTAACACTCAAAGACTACATTCACCTAAGGAAAACAACCTTGGAGGAGATGAAGTAGGTCCTAGACCAGGGGAGGCCTCAAGGCCTAAGACCTCCTTGTAGCCTAAAAATGATAAATCATAGGACCCCATGGAACATCATAGAATCCATGGTAGCCATCCTAGTTTTTCATCTTCCTCTTCCCCTTCCACATCTATTTCTAATTATGATGAACATAGGTATGGAAATAAAGCAACACTAAAGAGTCGAAATAAAATAGAAATTGAACCTATGGGAATAATCAAGGACATTAAGATGAGCATAGACAAAATCATCATAGTTAAATGAATAGAAATAAAAATTTTCCTTACAACATATTTAATGATGATGAACCCTTATTATCCACTAAAATCCTAATGCAAATCATAGAGGTAGTCAAGATACCCCATAGACATCCTAGGGCAAGTCACCTACCCAGGTTTGATATAAAAAATATCCCTAAATTTATGGGTGGCTATGATTCGGATCTACAACACCATGTACAAGCCTTCTAGGATGCCTATGCCTTATATAACATTGAAAGTGAGTGGAAAAAGCTTAAGCTCTTTCCTATGACACTATTTGATAGAGTTGAAGTGTGGTATAGATCATTGAAACCAAATTCAATCTGACGGTGGTCCACAACATTGGAACTCTTCAATGAGAAATACCAAACCTACATGGGAGTGTCCAACCTGAGGAGATATATCCAAAGATGGAGACAAGAACAACACGAACCCTTGGACATGGCCTTACATAGATATTATGTGCTACTGAATAAATGCCCTGGACATGGTTTCTCTGAGGAAAGGCAACTTTTCCACATCATAGATGGGCTTCATAATGAAATAAGGGAGAGCCTTAGGATGTATGCCCTAGGTCAATTATACAAGCTACGAACCCATCAAATCCAAGAGCTAATTGAGCATGTGGAAAAATAAGAAGAAGAGATATGAAAATGGGAGAATGTTGAGAAATATCATTGGGATCCAACTCTTCAAAAGAAGTAGGTCTATATCTATGGTAAGAAGAAAGAGATTGCTCTTAATAAGGTGATTCTGCAATGAACTTTTCTAGTACAACAGTCTATTGATGAACTTGAAGCAAATTTTGATACAATTTCAAAGTAGATATATGATAAATTTGCAACTTTCATAGAGACTGTAGAGGATAAGGTAATGCAAAATGAACCAAACAATCACAATAAAAAGAGGAAACAAAACTGAGAAATAGCTAGGGACACTTATCGGAAAATAGGAGAAATGGCTAAAGAATGTGAGGCTATAGACTTAACCATAGGTGAAGATGAAGGATGTGACCTATGCATATATGACCATCTAAAAAACTATTTTTCAATCATGTCCCATCTACATGAGTATTGGGCTTTTGCATTAAATCCTAAGTTCATACAGAAGCACATGCCCAGGAGATTTCCTTTTCCACATGGTAATTATAGATAGTTCCACAACCAATCGTATTATCCAAGGGGGACTTATTACCAGCCTCAACACCATCATCAACCATAGTGGCAAAACCCATAGCCATCGGGGAGGCCACCATCAATCCAGCCCTACCCTTACTACCCACCTAACCCATATGGATATTATGTTCAACACCTTGTTTCTCCAACTAGTTCTATGTCCTCTACTTCAAATTATCACTATCACTCTCTTGAGTACCATCAACCCATGAAATCCCCTAAATGATCACCACCTTGTGCATCTTACCATCAATCCTATCCTTGATATTCTCATTCTCCACCTCATCACATGCCACCATCAGCAACACAAGAAGGTTCAGCACCACAACATCAACAAATGAATGCCACTTGTGCTATGAATGTGCATAGACATGTTGATACTAGTAGGTCCCCATTGCAAACTTCAAAATGTCATTTCTTTAGGATAGCTCCTACACAAAAGCACAACACTCATGAACCTACCACATCATCCAAGCCAGCGCAATGCTAATTTGGTGCAATGCCTTCCCCTTCACAACCAGCATCCTCTGTACCTACACAAGGGCCACCATTTATCATTACTCCAACACCTAACTGCAATAATAAATTTAGCAATTTTGGGAGACAAATAAATCCATGCATATTATATCATGATCAAGGATGCAATCGTGGGCTAGACATCCTCAACATTAATACAACTCATACCCTAATCCACCATACATTTAACAACCAAATGTGTGAACAACAACTTGTCTATGTAGCAACCACTAAACCTAGAGACACCCAGTGGCTCAAATATAAATTATTAACAATGTTTTATACATGCATGGAGCCTACCTATCCACTTATTAATTCTTGTCACAACCAAACGCTTAGTCATGGGGGAAATCCCCCATTCTAGGCTTCAAAATTAATAGGTGTTTTTCATCTTTTTGTTTTACAATTTTTTATGATTTTCTTATTTCTTGATACAATTTTCCTTATCATTTTCAACTTTTTCCACCTCTTTTTTTCATTTCCCTTGTTATGTAATCTTTCTTGTAAATAAAACAATCATGTAGCCCATTGAGGTGAGGCTTTCTCTATGTTGTCAAGTTATGAGGGACTAATTATTCAGATAGTGAGGCCACATCATCCATCCATCCATTCTAGTAATAAGAGGTTCTTACCCTAGTTATAATCATATTCTTTTTTATCACGAAAAACTACAAATAAGTCCATAATCATTGTGCCTGGGTAGAAAAGTGATGAACCAGGGGGGAATGTGAATGGTGTGACATCAAAGGGACTTGTGGATTCTCTTTGGCCACTTTTATATATTCCATCATGTTGCTAAGGTTGTAATTATATCCTTGTAGATCTAACGAAAAATGGAAGTAAGAGTAAATTAAAAGGGCATTGGATAAATTTCTAAGGGTCCCACTAGAAGACATGTACCCATGCCTAAAGGTTGGTGACTTCCCAGAATACCAAAAAAAATGTGTGCCATTAATAAACTCCTCCCTTGGACAAAATGCCAAGTGATGCTACTCCTTGTAATTACGGTAATCTTATGGTTGTCAGCCAAAGTGATGAAATAACGTGATGTCACTGAATGTGGTTTGGACTTGGTTTGAATCTTGGAAAGAAGGGTTAATGATTACTTAATCATTAATAACACATGAGGATTCATTATGCATTTGGTAAGATATCTCACATCCTAGTTCCTACAATCCTTTCTATAATCCATCTCATCTCATTATCTGTATGATTCTAACTTGTGGTTTTGTGTAACATAGAGTTATTTTCTCAAATTGGTGGTTTTAACATGTGACTTTTGTTTCACAAGTATGCATAGCATTCAAACCCTTTAGTTCCTATAGACATTTCTAGGTGTGGTTACAAAAGGGCATTATGGGATAGAGCTTGCTTTGGGGAGGATCCACTTGTGTAACTATTGTAACTTGTACTTGTTTGACATAACCACATCATTCTTAACCTTCCAAGCACATAATTGTTAAATTTCATGCTTTCCCTTATCATGTAATTGATCTGTTCCACACCATAGGTATAATATCCCTTTTCTTGCATTTTCCAATGCTTTTAATGTTAATGACTCCATCTTCCAACACTTTTGATGCCTAAAAATGATTTTCTACTTACCCCAGAACTATGGACCTAACTTGAAACCTTTCAACCACTCACAAAGCTTCATTTTCTATGCTAAATACCCTAATAATATGAAGAATTGAGCACCCTGATATCGACTACCCTATATTTGGTCAGATGTGACATTGAATACCTAATATTGGATCCACAAAACCTATATATATGACTCCCGCAATGCTCCAAAATCCATTCTTAGCATTTGTAGCTAGGGGAGTTTCTCAAATTTTCTTTCGTGACTAAGAGCTCTATGAAATCAACTTCCACTTGTGACATCTTGCTCAATCCTACTCTAAGTTCCATATCGTTTGAACCCAAAGTGTTCAATTTAGTCATGGGGGATGCTTGCATGGGAAACTTGAACCAATTTTTTAAAATTTATTATCACCTAGAAGGTATTACAAGGGTAAGAATGTTAAAAACCTTAAGCATTATAATGAAAAATCAATCATATTAATTCAAAAAACATTATGTTTTTCACTTGAGGAACCATAACCATCATAATAAGTCATACATAAGAAATAACGAACCAATTGTGAAGGGTCATAAAAAAAGATAAACACTTTTGAGCATCTTTTTGAAAATTTTTCTAACTCTACAATTGTATGAACTAAAGCACTTAATGGAACTAAGGTGATGAGTAGGGTATAAACCTATTCATAATAACTAATAGTACCTTAGTAACACCAAATCCTTGAATGATTGTAGATTACCCCAAAAAGAGGAGGACAAGCAGGACCTTCAGAGGGAGTAGCTAAAAATCTAAGAGGTGGCAAAGGCCAACAAGGTGAACAAGCTGAGCATGAAGAGTAGTAGGCCAAATCATTTAGCATCCATCAAGAGGCTCCTATTACAGGGAAGTCAATCCAATGAGAGGTTGTGGAATCACAAGCTTCAGTGCAAGGGCAACACCTCACATTGTCCCTAGAATGCCTTAAAGCTATTCAAAGGAAATCCATGTTGACCATGGTCATCATTGAAATGAGGTTTGTCGTGTTCATGGAATATGGTCTTGAGAGAGTTTCGATGCAACTCCAAGCATCACCGTTATGGCACATTTTGTTATATAGTGGTGAATGGTACCTTGGTGAGACCTACCAATTCTAGCACAATAAGAAATAAGGCACCATGGTTAACATTGGCAGAGTTACTATTTCTTTCTTGGTCAAAGAAATCATAGAGGCTCTAAATCTACCAAATGTGGGGGCTGAGTTAGCACATTTGTTCATGAGGTCTGATCCTGAGGCCAGAAAGTTATGGCTGAAGTGAGCATATAACAAAGAGGATAAAAGATATAATGAATTAACTCTAGAAGAGAGGGCCTATTTCAAGATAGGCACATATCACCTCTTCCCCACCAAAGGGCTCAATAGAATCTTAACATATGCAGTTGAATTTCTCAAACTTGCAACACTAAGGAAAGACCTTGATGAGGAACAAGAACTAGAGAAGAAAGTGGAACCAGAAAAAGAAATAGAACAAGAGCCTACACAATTTTGTGAGCCACAAGTTTCACCATCACCACCACAAGACTATAGCCCTGCAATGAGCTGATTACAAAGAATTGCTAAAACACTCAGCCAGTAAAGTGTAGATAAGTCAAACCTCTTTAGAGTCATCAACAATGTTGTGTAGTCCACTATTTCTATTGATTCAACAAGGGGAAAAATTTTGCTACAATTAGGAGGAGAATTCTAGTGGTCATGATAAATCCCTAGTAATGTCACATCCTTCCAAGTGATGCTTGAAATAGGAGAAGGTGCCACAGTAGTGGTCATGCAATATCAAGATGTGGTAGGCATAGCAGAGATGATAATAGATCACATTAAGGAATCCTTTAATGTGCTTGTTGTGCCCCTAGTGGATTTTACTAGGACTAGAGATGCACAAATGCTTGTTGGGACTTTAATAACTCCTAAAACCCATGAGGATGTATTGGGTCAATTGCTGCACATAGGACAAGTAATGACCACTCTATTTGACATCCCTAGTTATGTCAATATAGTACAATTAGACCTGATTACCATCAAAGGAAAGCTAATAATGGTGGAGACCAAGGAAAAACATGTAGAAGTAGAAGTGCAATGCTTGCAACAAGAGCTAGCTACCTTGAGAGCTAAACAATGGGACCTTGCCCAATTTGTTGCACCTAACTAGCTGGATAAATTTAGAACAATGTAGTTAAGCAAATTGATCAAAGAGAACAAAGCTACCGAGCAAGAAAAGGAGAAGGTGGTCTAGAATGCCTTAGCTATTAATGCTCAAGCATATGCCCATAAGATGGCATTGACTACCACACAGAAAGAAAATAAATAGCTTGCTACAGACAACATGAGGTAGACCACTATCAAAAAACAAAAGAACATCTTGAAGAAAAGTGTCCACCAGTTGAGAGAGCAATTGGTGAGGGTCAACTAGGACATCAATAGATTGGCCAAAGAGAATAGAACCCTCTTAATAGAGGATTTTCATACAATTTGATAAAATTCTATAATCAAAATAAATAGGTGATGGAATAAGGCCAAAAAACATGAAAAGCTAAAGGAACACTTCCAAGACTAGGCCAACATGTATAAGTGAATCAACGAAAAGGAAACCAAATGGCAAAGGCTTGCATTAGATTTGTGTCAACACAAAATCCTTATTGATAGCCCATCCTAGATAGTTATGCACTGGTCCACAAAGCAAAAGTGAATTATAAAGACTTGTAGATTGAGGACTTAAAGGAATACATGGCATTGGCTAACCTATGGTATGCCAACCTTACCATGTTAATAGCAAGTCCGAGTAGAAATGAATTAGAGTAGTAGGTAGAAACCACTTGCATATTATATGAGAAAGAGTTTGTGGACAAAAAAGATGCTTTACAGAAACTCCATGTAGCAAACTTAGAACTAGAGGTGATTAAGGCTCACTACCATGGACAGAAGGATGTTGCCTTAGACCTAGCTAGGAGACTAACATATCATCATGATTTGAAACAAAAGGTTAGGGCCTTCGAGAAGGAACAATGGTAGTTTGCAGCTTGGTACATGAAGGCCAACAAAATGTTTCCATAGCTGACATGTTCGTGGGATGTACTAGCACTAGAACACATTGGTTCAACAACCTGGATAGTGCATGATCCAAGGGCAAAGGAAGAAAAGTTGCAAGTGCTAATCAACTGCTACAAATTTTAGAAGCTTGGTGATAAAGGGAAGTGACCAATGGAGGAGCCATTGCCTCTAGGAACTACATGACCTTTCCCAATTTTGTGTCGTATAATGTTGTGTCCAAATTTTTATAAAACATGTCTACAACATGTAAGAGTCATTTTTTTTGTTTGTTTGAGTTAATCAATAATTCCGTACCTTCCCAATATTTTGTAAAGAAATTATTCCTCATTATGTTTAACTAGAGGATGAGTTTTTATTTAGTTGTGAGGGTATGATGAGTCATGATTTTCTCAGCTTCGATATTAGGTACTCAATATTAGATACATGACTAGTCCCATCCACTTGGTAAGATATCAAGTGGGAACTGCAATCAAAGCATAATGATTTAGATGCACAACTAGTCCCATCCATGAAATTTGATTGAATCATGCATGAATGCTTGTGATTCATATGGCTGGGCATAGGGGTACCTCAATTCTCATCAGCAACCATCGATAATGTCATTCCTATGGTAGACTAGTTTGTATGATTGAAAGCAAGAACCATCATAAGAACCTTTTTGTTGATATATACCATCATATCTAAACTTCCTCAAATTAGGTTGGAATTGATATAAAAAATCCTAAGGTAGAACTTGTTGGAAGAAAAACACATCTAGATCTAGACTTTGTAATTCTACAATAACACATGGATATCAATACTCATGATAATCCAAGGTCCAAGATGTACATAGTAGATGTTGTGTTTCACTAGCTAGGAATCTTGTAAGCACATTATATGTTGCAATCTTTATTCATATTCTTGGACTCTCTCCTAACTTATTCCCCTCATGGGTATTATACGCCTTGTTGAAACAAGGTTATGATTCTATATGATGATTGATGTCTATTTCCAAATGATTTGGTTGTTGACTAGATTGATATAAATCTTCTTTACTTTTCTAGTTTACTAACTAGTTCTCCAACTATTTGATCCGTTGGATTGGTAATGATTTGGATACATTTTTAAGACTCTTAATGACCATTTTACCCCCCTTAGGATATTGACTTTCATAGTTTAACTAGTCATACACTAGGAGTTAGTGGTCTAACTCGTATTATAGGCATAACTTAATCACCTAATCTTGATGCCTAAGATAACCATAAATGTTAGATTCATTAGTCCTAACTATTAGATTACTAGATTGGGTTAATTGATCTAGTTTTGGGCCTAATAAGGCATGATGTAAACTATTGGCTAGTTATCATTTACCTGGATGACCAATCTGACATCACCAATAAATTCATAAGGTTAAAAAATGTTAGAAATGATTATTCATATGCTAAAAACGAACATAGGATACCTAAGTTGCACTAAGTTTGACTTGCAAGGATCTTAAGCCATGATTATAAAGATAATGACTAAAAATTAATTTTTGAAATTTTGTAAGACAAATCTAACTGTACCATCACATTGGAAAGGCTGAAATTTGTTGGAAATAACTATTCATTTATCAAGAAAGACCATCGGGATTGAAAGTTTGACCATAAATTTCAAGAGTACTTCAAAGGTTTCCATGAGGTTACTCATCCTATCTTAATACTACTCTAGGACCAATGTGCTTGATTATGAATTTTTTATTTCACCTCTTACCAGGGCGCAGGTTTGACCAAATTGGTAAAATCTAACTAAGACTTAATTCTTTAAATTTGCATTTAACCTTCTGTTTTTATTTTTTTAACAGAAAATTTAAATTTTTCCCACCCAGGAACCACTAGTGCCCATGATGTCCGCCATACCGCTGCAAAACTCAAACAGTATGAGGTACCATTGCCTACTGTCTCCACCAGTGGTGTCAGTACTAGCTACCTTCCAAATTTGTGGCAGATCTTTTGTCCATGTCAAATTGGCTGGCAGACTCAGGTGCAGGTGCAGGAGATGTTTTAATTATTCATACCTGATGCTGCTACTCATGGCTGCAAAGGAAAGTGCAGTTGCTTGAGCCACAAGGAAGGCACGGCTTTGCCATGTGACTAAGACCAGAGGGTCTCAAAGTTTCTTTTCTTTTTTCTTTTTTTTTTCTAAGTGAAAGTTTTGCAGCTGCGTCGTGCGAATGTAGCAACACTGGCTGGCTGGCAAGATGGACGGTGCACTGTAGGTGTCGACAATGACAAAGGTAGCAGCATGGCTCCTTGGATATTGTTGCAAAATTGTATATTTTGTTTTAAAAAATCCCTTTTTGATTAAATAATTATGGGGCTTCTCCCTTGTGTTTTCACACCTAGATGGCTAGCAGAACAATGCCTAAGATATAAGCTTTACAACTTATAGGTTATGAGTTTGACTTGAGGTCCCAAGTTTTGGAATTATTTTTATTTTTAACTTTATAAAAATATTTTTAAATTTTGAATTTTATTAAAACATTCTTTGAGTAACTTGAAGCTTTGAAATTATTTTTATTTTTAACTTCATAAAAATATTTTTAAATTTTGAATTTTATTAAAACATTCTTTGAGTAACTTGAAGCTTTGAAATTATTTTTATTTTTAACTTTATAAAAATATTTTTAAATTTTTAATTTTATTAAAACATGCTTTAAAAAAAACTTGAAATGATGATATCTCTTAAAATGTAAGTCCAATCAAGGAAAAATAATAATATTTTGCTAAATTGGCCTTAATGAGTTATTATATGAGAAATATGGAGACTTCTAAATGATTTGAGCTCATATAAATGATAAACTGATTGTAGGGGAAAAAATGTAACCCATATACCTTACAATTTCATAAGTGTAATTTAGGCCTATCTTCCCACATTATGCTTATACCTTAATGAGGTACTAAGGAGAATATTAGCAAGGTAGACCAATGCAACATTAGCCACCAAGTGTTGGTTCCCTATAAATCTCTTGGTAAGGCCTCTAACTTTCCAAGTAGAATGAATTTTGAGTAGCTTGATTTCCTTATGTACCCAATGAATAGGACCTAAATAAGGGTATATAATATTAAGTTGTTGGGGATTTGGTACTTAGAAAAGGTAAGGTATAGTAGATAGTTATACAATGTCCTAAAAGACCCTAACTACAACCAATAGCTAAGCCATATCGATAACCTTAGTCAATTAGGAAAAATTGTAACATTACTATAATATGGGTAAGACTTACATGGGCCAATGTTATCCTTGTCTTGCTATGGTTCCTCACAATTCATGTACTTTGTTAATGTATTTCCCTATCTTCTCAAACTCTTGTCACAAATATCTATGGGAGTCTTTGGAAACATATCATTTTGATTACATAGTTCATCTTCAACATGCTATGCATTTGGTGATGGCTTGTGGTTATCCCTGGATCATGACACATAGTTCATCATTGGATTATAATTGGTCATTGATTCTAATTAGCCCTTTAGATTGTGGTTTGCTATAAAACCAATTGATGAATCATTGTTGTGTCACATCAATGGGCCCTCGTTGACATGGCCTTGTCAATGGGGCCCTATCAATGCGACCTCATCTACATGGTGTTACCCCATCGATGTAGCATTTGCTGCATCTATGAGGCCTCATCAACATAGTACTACAATAAAGTTTATAAATATGTGTTTAACAGTTGTGTTTATGGCATGTCTTGTGATAGTTGTAGTAGAGCTCTTGTAGTTTTGTCATTTGAGAGTTAGAATATTTCTCTGAGTTCCCACAGTCGGAGTCACAGATCTTTATTCGAGCATTGTTGTACCTAAACACACTAATATGAATGGCAATAAAGATGAGCCTTTTGATAAAACCTTATAGCACTTGGAATAGATTAATGATTCATTTATGCATTTATTGTTTTTATTAATTATGTAATTAATTAAGCTAAATTAGACTTCAAGTGATTAGTTAATTAATTAAGCTAAATAGATTAAACATGTAAGGATGACCACTTCAAGCATAAACACGTATTCACTTAGTAATCCTAGTGTTATTGCTTGGTTCCCCCATTAACCTAGCAGTTGGAAACCCTAGTAGTGAATACGTGGGTTCATGATGTGTATGGAAGGTGGGACTGAATGCTTGTGTTAGGACTAGTTAGAGATTAGCTAATTAGTTAAATTAAATTAGTTGTTAGATTGCTTCATCTCTCTATTTCAAGCACCATAAACATAAAACATAAAATAATAAAAATCAGATGTCTTGATTGCACTTAACAATACATTTGTACATCACAAGTGTAATTGGAAAGACAACAAATGACTATTAAAGTAAAGTTCACTTCCTATAAGACTAGTGTATCATAAGACATAGAGTTTGCAAAATTTGATTGGATCACACATGAACACTTCATGATTCATATGGTTGAGCATAGGGGTACTCAACCACTCATCATTGGTGCTATTGCCAAGGACTCTTTTTTTGAAACATGTGCTATCTAGGTTTTGTGAACATCATTAACATTGTTGGATGAATCTTGAGGTTAAAATAATTCTCACAAATAATATAATCACATAAGTACATTGATATTTTATTTGTATTTCAAAATGTCTTCTTCTCATAAGCATGATGATACTAAATCACTAGTCCCTCAAGAATACAAGGTGGTATATACTCATCCAGATGAGTATGTACTTGACTTCACCTTCATCCTGTATTAAGATGATGGCATGATATGGAAGGCAACATTGTAATACCTCCCAATTGATCTATGCCCATGATGTTGCTTCAAACTCTTAGGAGTTTGGACATCCAAGATCTTCAAGAGGAGTATGTTTTGCATGATTATGACTACCAAGACTACCATCCCATTGAAGCACAACATAGGAGATATTGACACCAAGAGAAGCACCATGAGTTTGTGAAGGGGAAATAGTTTACTAATCCCTTGTTCCTGCTTAACCAATATGATAATGAGGACCCTCTCTCTAGGGGCTCTCAACATGAAGATTCTTGACCCCTTCTTATTGGTGATAGGGGTGTGGCCCTAAATCTGCACTCCACAATCAACAATCTAGATTTAAGTAAAGATGGAAATCAAGGTAGGGTCTCAAATAAGCATCAAGAGGATAAGAAAATTAATGAACATAGCTGTGAAAATGAAAGAGGAGTTGGTAGATACCATGATGGTGGTAGTCCTCCTTCCTCTTCGCCTTCTTCATCTACATCTTTTTCTTCCTCTTTTGGTTCTGACAAATATTGCATAAAGAACAACTATGATGGAGGTGAATAGCAGGATAATAATGATGATCATTAGGCCCACAATGATCGAAGGGGTAGCATAGGACATCATCAACTTCATCAAAATAATGATTATAATGAGCCTTTTTTGGCAACTTGAAGCATGTTAAATATTGAAAAGGTTGTAAAAATTGGTAGAAAGATATGAACTTGATATGAAAGATATTCGAATTACACAACTTGATATGAATAATATTCCTAGATTTGAGGGGGGATATAACTCTGATCCACAAACACATCTTCAAGCTTTTCATGATGCCTATGCCTTACAAAATATCAAAAATCATTGGTAGAAATTAAAGCTATTTTCCAAAAACTCATCAAAAGAGAAGAAAGCTACGATCGGTCCTTAGAGCCAAAACCCAGCCATAGGTGAAGTACAATGGTAGAGTTATATAATGATAAGTATTAGACATACTCTAGAGTGTCTAATCTTAGAAGGAAGATCCAAGGATGGAAGTAAGAAAATCATGAACCCTTGGACACCGCCATGGGTAGATACTATTCTCTCATACACCAATGCCCTAGCCATGGTTATTCCTAGCAGGAATAACTTTGCCATATCATAGATGGACTTAGATCAGAAATGAAAAGAACTCTTGGGGTCTATACCCAAGAAAGACTATTAAAACTTAGAGCCCATAAAATTCAAAGGCTGATTGAGTAGGTAGAAAAAGAAGAAGGAGAGTTGAGGAAACATGAAAGTGCAAAGGAATACAATAGGGATCCTTCCATTAGAAAAAGGAAAGTCCAATTTTGTGACAGTGAGGAGGAATCACCACTTGATGAGGTGGTAAACAAAAGGACTTTTTTGATCCAAAAATCTATGTCTGAAATTTCAACCAAGGTGGATAAAATGTGGGATTCATTGAATGAAAAATTTAAAACTTCTTTGAAAATCACCAAAGAATCATGAGATTAGAGTAGTGATCATAACCGTAGGAGGTGAATAGAAGTTGAACGTGCCTACCAAAGGGGTAAGGGTAAGATTGCTGTAGTAGATGAAGTTTTGGAAACTAAATCAAATGATAATGGTGGATGTGACATCTACCAATACGAACATCCTAAGGGATGTTGCCCCATTATGTTACACTTATTGGAATATGGGGTGTATGCTCTAAATCCACAACTAGCAAAAAGGCAAGCACCTAGAAGGTTTCCTTATCCTCAAGGCAATCCTAGGTAGTTCCATTCGCAATAATAATATTATCCAAGTGGAACTCCATCGTAACCATATGAGCAATATCAATAGTGGCATCAACCATAGTCATGGGTGATGCCACCACCAAGGTAGTGGTACCCTTATAGGCAACTAGATCCATATGGGTAGTATGTTTAGCAACCCTTGTATCCACATAACATTTTTAGTCACGTTTCTTCTTTTCAACATCACTACCACCCTCTCGAATACTACAAAACTCATTCTCCACCTTCCAGGAGGGATGCCATCTTTTATCCTTATCCTCATCCTATTTCTACAGCTATTCCTCAACCCTCAAAATAGCTACTGCCTACTTCATTCATGCATGGTGAGCTTCTAGCCTAGTCATCGGAATGCAATGCTACTAGGGCCATTAATCTACAACTGGTTCATCACCTGAAGGGTTTAGAATCCCATGCTTGTAAAAGACCATTATTTTGAACCAATAGCCCTACTAAGCCCTCACAAAATTAGGAGGTTGGCCATTGTGCTCTTCCTTCATTCTCTACAAACCATTCCATCAAGTCCCCTTCAAACCAAATTCCATCCAAAATCCATACTATTATGCTTACCCATTTTGTATCTAATTAGATCTAGGCTGGCAACCTTCCTAGAAAATTAGCTGATCTTGGGAGTCCCTTATCTATTTACATATTATTAGGAATAAGCTATGTAAAGCTTTTCTTAATTCTAGTTTTGGTGTGAACTTGATATATCATGAGATGTATACTACTTGGAACCTTTCACCTCTCAATAAGAGCAATATCAAATTGGGATTGGTAGACCAATCCATCATTGTTTCATTAGCACTAGTCGAATACATTGTGACCACTACCTATGAGTGTTCTTATCCTATTGATTTCCTAGTCATGAAGGTTGAGAATGTAAGAGAGACTTCCAAATTGTTACAAGAATGGCATGGCTAAGCACTATTGATGCAAGAATGGGCATTAGAGATCTTTCCCTAGAAATATCAAAGGAAAATTCATTTAGAAATATTAAGAAGAGATGAGTTCCATGCATCACATATAGTGATAGAGGATGAAATTGTGTGCAAAAACTTTAGTTTGTGAAATGAGCATCTATTTTTGCATGCAAGCAGTGTGCTCATGAGGCAGATATTTAAAGATGTCTATATGTAGAAGCCAAAAAATAAGAGGGCATCCAGTGGTTAACTACTGATTCTAATAGTAACACAATATGCATGGAACCTATTGAGAACCTGACATACACTTATGTCATAGGCATGGATGAACTAGAGAAATTTCATCACTAGCTCTCTGATGGTGAAAATGCTAATACCAATTGGAGAGAGTTGGAGATCCCTGAGAATCTTAAACAAGAGCCCATAGAGTTGAAAAATCTACCTATCGGCCTAGAATATGCATTCTTAAAAAATGGCATGCCGATAATACTGCCAAAATTGATCCTAAACAAAAAGCAAAACTACTAAAAGTGATCAATAAATGGCCAACAATCTTTGCTTGGTCATATCTTGAACTCACTAGAATTGATTCATGGATATACTAGCATCACATTTACACTGATCTATCCATGAAGCAAAGGAGATAACCACAATGGTGGTTGAACCCAAAATTAAAGAAAATTCTTAAGGAGGGTTCATCTACCCCATTGCAGATAGTGAGTGGTTAGCCCACTTGTGAGAGTACCAAAGAGGGCTAGCAAATGATACGTTTGTATAGACTTTAGCCTATTAAACATGACAACATTCAAAGATAATTTTTTGATGTCATTCATTGATCAAGTGTTGGACACTAATGAATCATGATTCATTAGGTCATGATCATGAGTGCGATATCATGGCCTGGCTCATGATATCATATACACGATATCATGGCTCCTATGCAATCCTATAAATACACCTTAGACACACAGTGAAAGAGAGTTAGTTTTGGTTAGAAATTAGTTGTCATTTTTAGTTTTTTCTCAACCCTTTCTCCTAGTGCATGCCCACAGTGTGATGATTGTAATTGTACGACACCTTTATTCAAGTGTGACATACTTGGACATGCACATGACCAGAAATAAAGATTGAGATTACTTCATCATTGCAACATTCACTTAGTTTAATTATTTAATTGTTATTGTTATTTATTACTTTCATATTTAATATCCCTTCACCCTAAAGTCCTTAAACATGAAATGAGTATGACTTAATCACGAGCATTTAAGTATGACTACTTGGTAACCTAGTGGCGTACCTAAGATTTGTGCTTGGTAATCCCAGTAGCAGTCATGCACGAGGTCCAAGATGTATATGGATGATTAAGGAATGGATGCTCATTACACTTAGGCTAGTTTAGATTCTCTCCCCCTATCTCCTATTAGCTTAACTCTCTCTCCCTTTCCCTCTTAGCTTAGTTAAAGTTATTTTCCATTGCCTCTAGGAGTAGCACTAGCTTAGGACCATATCATACACCTCACTCTGGACTAAACCATGTGTGACAAAGAAAATACTAGTCTAGGTGGAAAGACTATGAACTACAATCAACAAGTAACTATCTTGATACCACAACTAGCTAGTCTATGGAGTTCGACTAGATCGTGCGTGAAACGCTCATATTCGTATGGTTGAGTGTAGGGGTACCTCGCCACTCATCATTGGTGCCATTGCTGGGGAAAGTGCTAGTTATTTAGATTAGTTACATTATACAAGATCCCTGTAACAAGTATTAACAATATATCCTTCAGCAAATAAATTAAATTCAATTCAATTAAGTCACACACAGTTCAAAACCATGTCTCTCTCATAAGACTTTGACAATGCAACAACTAGTGAGGCAATTCATTGGATAACCAACAAATTATATGATGATGAAGATAAAGTTTGGAGTACCTAATCTAATGTAGGGGCTTCCTATGAACATAAACAAAGAAAACATCATCCCAACTCACGAATGCATAACCTACCTAGTGACGATGAACCCCTACTAGCCACTAAGAGCCTAATGCATATAAGAGGCTATTCGAATATCTAGCAGACATTGTAAATAAAGCCATCTACCCAGGCTTGACTTAAACAACTTTTCTAAGTTTTTAAGAGGCTATGATTTGGATGCACAACATCATCTACAAGCCTTCTGATGAAGTGCTATATAGTCGATGCATCGACTAGGCCACATATACGGGGCTGCATATACGCCACCGCGTTGACGCATCCCTCCATGCATCAATGTGGCCCCATTTACACAAGGCCTATTTTAGCCTATAAATAAGAGGGCCTTCCACCTCATTTAGGCATCTTTCTGGTAGTCTTAATGAAGCCCTTGCATTTTTTTGGTAGGATTTAGACTATTTTCCCAAGTGCATGCCCACAGCATGATGCTTGTAATTGTATGACACCTTTATTTGAGTGTGACGTACTTGGACGCACACATGACCAAAAATAAAATCGATATTACTTTATCACTGCAGCATTTACTTAGTTTTAATTATTTAATTGTTATTGTTAGTTATTATTGTTAGTTATTATTTTCTTAGTTAATATTTCTTTATCATCATTTACTATTCCTATTGTGAAATGTAGAATGAGTATGACTTAATCATGAGCATTTAAGTGTAACTACCTAGTAACCTAGCAGCGTACCTAGGATCTACGCTTGGTAATCCCAGTAGTAGTCATGCATAAGGTTCGAGATGTGTATGGATGATTAAGGAACAAATGCTCATCGCACTTAGGCTAGCTTAGAGTCATTTCCTATTGCTCATTAGTTTAATCAAGGTTATTTTCCACTGTCTCTAGGAGTAGCATTAGTTTAGGATCACATCATATGCCTCACTCTGGACTAAACCATATGTGAAAAAGCAAATACTAGTCCAAGTGGGAAGATAGTGAACTATGATCAACATGTAACTATCTAGATACCACAACTAGCCCATCCATGGAGTTCAACCGAATCGTGCATGAATGCTTGTATTCGTATGGTTGAGTGTAGGGGTACCTCGCTACTCATCATTGGCACCATTGCCAGGGATGGTGCTAGTTATTTAAATTAGTTACATCATACAAGATTGCTATAACAAGTATTAATGATATATCCTTTAGAAAAGAAATTAAATTTAATTTAATTAAATCACACACAAATTTACAACCATGTCTCTCCTACAAGACTATAATAATGCCACATCTAGTGAGGAAATTCGTTGGAGAAGCAACGAATATTATGAAAATAAATATTGGAGTACGCAACCCGAGGTGGGGGTTTCTTATAAACATAAACGAAGACAACATCGTCCCAATGCATGAAAGCATAACATACCTAGTTACAATGAACCCCTACTGGCCACTACAAGCTTAACGAAAATACAAGAGGCTATTCGAATAACCTGCAAGCATTGTATGGAAAGTTGTCTACCCATGCTTGATTTAAACAACTTTTCCAAGTTTTCAGGAGGCTATGATTCAGATCCACAACAACATTTACAAGCCTTCTACGATGCCTGTACATGGAACAATATTGATAATGGGTGGCAAAAACTTAAGCTCCTTCCTCTGACACTCATTGGCCAAGAAAAAGTATGGTATAGATCATTAAAACCGAAATCAATTCAACGTTGGCCGACAATGGTAGAAATTTTCAATGAAAGATAGCAAACTTATGCAAGAGTGTCAGCCTTGAGGAGACAAATCCAAGAATGGAAACAAGCACAACATGAACCCTTGTACATGCCCTTAGAAAGATATTATGCACTATTAAAAAACTGCCTAGGCCATGGGTTCTCCAAGGAAAGGCTAATGTACCATATCATAGATGGGTTCTGTAATGAAACAAGGGAGACCCTAGGGATGTACACCAGAGGTCAACTATATGAGCTACGAACCCATCAATTCCAAGAGCTTATCAAGAAGATAGAAACAGAAGAAGGAGAAATAGCCAAATGGGAGAATGTTGAAAGTTCCCAACAGGACCAAAATCATAACTTAACAAGGGTCCATGATCATGAAGAGGAGAAATCAACTCACTTCAAGGAGGTGGAATCATCTTTGCCAATCCTGCAATCACTAGATGAAATTGAGACAAAGAATAATAAGATGATGGACTAGGTACATGAAAGATGTGGAGAATATGCCAAAATTATTAGAGGAAAAACTATGCCAAATCAAGAAACAGGATAGGACAATACACAAAAATCGAAACGAAGGGTAGAAGCGAATAGGGATAAGAACTCAACTGCCAACCATACGTATCAATGTAACGTCTGTTTGTACAATCACCCGAAAGGCCAATGTCGAGTTTTGTCACATTTACATGAGCATTGGGAAGGAATGTTACATCTAGAGTTCATACAGAAATACTTTGTCCAACCATAGTGGCAAAAACCTTAGTCATGGGGGAGGCCACCGCCAACTGGACCATACCCTTCGGATGTCCCAGCACTAAATGCTTATTATGTTCAACACCCTATTTCTCCAACAAGTTTAGCATCCTCTACCTCATCTCATCATTATCATTCTTCCGAGTACTATCCACCTGTGTCCTCTCCAACAAGATCACCACCTTATGTGCCCTACATTTCTCCTCCAACTCAATATTCTCATACTTCACCCCCTTCTACATCACCGCTAGCTATGCTAGAAGATTTTGCACCACAGCACCAACCTGCAAATGTTACTTGTGCTGCTACTATCAATAGTAGTGGAGGTCCTTCACAACATCAAAGGTATCCCTTCTTTAGACGTGACCGTTGAAAGGGACATCATAGTTCAAAAACCATTGCATCCACCAACTCAGCATAAATCCAACACTATGGTGCATCTTCCTCTTCGAACCCAACACCTCATGTTACCTTATCAAGGCCACCACTCAATACTCCAAAAACCATGGGGCCCAATGAATATTACCACATGGGAAGACATGTTGATCCTTGCATGCCATCTTACGGTCACAAGTACCATAGTGGATCAACTCCTTATAAATTAATGACATCTTATAACTTGCCCCACTATGTCAACTCTAATCAAGTGTGTGAACCCAAATGGGGTAAGTATGACTAGGTTCCAATATTTTCAACATGCAAGGATCCCCACCTTTCATTTATTAATTCTATCCATGCTCAACCATTTAGTTATGGGGGGTATCCTCCATTCTAACAACACAGAATTAATAAATGTTTTTTGTTTCTTAATTTTTCAACTTTTTTTTTTCATTTTTTCACCTTTTAATTTCTGTTTTTTTTTATTTTTTTTTTCTTTTTATCTTTTTATGAGTAATCTCATCTACAAATAAAACACTCATGTGACTCATTGGTTGAGGTATTGTTCTATGCTATCAAGTCTCAGGTGACTAATTATTTGAACAGCGAGCCCATCAAATCCACCCAACCATTCTATTAATAAGAGGTTCTACTCTGGGTACGATGATATTCTTGACATCATTAAAACTTAAAGTAATTTTGCGCTCATTATGCCCAGAGTGAAAAATGATGGACTAAGAGGGAATGGCCAGGGTGTGACATAAAAGGAACTTGTGGATTCTTTTTGGTGACATCTGTAGGTGCTATCATGCAGCTTGGTTGTACTAAGATCCTTGTAGATCTAATGAAAAATGGGAGTAAGAGTATTAAAGGCATCCAATAAAGATGAGATTACTTCATCAACAAAAAAAGGAGAAGAGAGAGTGTGCCAAAGTGGACAAACAAAAATTATGCCACAAAGAAGTTCCAAGTCACTCCTCCCTTGCAAAAAATGCCAAGTGATCGTATGCCTTGCTGTCATGGTGCTCTTATGGTTGTCCATCATTGGATGAAACAATGCAATGTCACTAATCAGAGGAATGGGCTTGGTCCTGATCCTAGAACGATGGGTTAATGACACCTTAATCATGCTTTACACGTAGGATTCATTGTTCCCTAAGTCAGTTACCTCACGTCCCAATCTCCACAATCCCTTCTCGGACTCATTCCATCTCGTTGTTCATGTATTTGTGACTCATGTCTTGTATAGCATTGAATTCATACCTCATCACGGTGGTATTAACATGTGTGTGTTTTGTTGCATCAATATAGATTACATTTAACCCTTCTAGTGCCTATGGACATCTTAAGGTGTGGTTATGCAAGGGCATATAGGTTGGAACCTACTTTGGGGAGGACCTACTTGCATGAATTTTGTAATTTATACTTTTTGCACACCACTACATCATTTTATACCCTCCAAGTACTTCACTGTCAAATCTATTCTTTTCTTTGTCATCATTTTATCAAACATTCCTCAAAACCAAGTTCGACATTAAACTTTTAGGGCAACTTCCTTGAAAAATTTCTAATTCTAAAATCACACTAAGTAAAGAACTCAACATTTATTAAAGGCAATGAGTAAGGGATGAAATCATTGACCTTTTTTCAATAACCTTACTAACAATTGATCTTTGTGTGATTATAGATGGCCCTTAAAAGAAGACAACAAGGAGGACCTTCTCACGGTGCAACCAAACGACCTGGGGGAGGTGAAGGCCAAGGACCTCATGCAAAACATGTAGAGCAAAAGGCAATCCTTTAGAATCCATCATGAAACTCCTATTACTGCATAACCTATAAAAGAAACGGGAGGAGAGGTCAAGGCCCTAGCCTATGAAGAGGAATGATGGCTATTTTCGGCATGGCATGTTAAGGTCAATCAAGTGTTCCTGCAGTTGCTGTGTTCATGAAAAGTGCTGACTCCATCAAACATTGGAACATCAACACGGACAGATCATAATCCTCAAATAGAAAAGGAGAAACATCAAGTGCTTCTTCAATGGTATCAATCTTAGAAGCCTGATGCACAGGACAAAGGAAAGGCACCCATGAAGGAGCCACCACTATCGAGAACCCCATGAGTTCTACAGGTTTTTTCTTTTGTGTCTATGTCCCAATTTTTTCATATCCACTGTGGCATGAATAAATTTCTAGTCAAATAATAATCCCATACCTATCCACTGTGTATTCAATTGAGCTTGTTCATCACTTTCTTTGACTCAAGGATGAATTTTTACTCAGCCGTGGGAGTATGATGAAGTGCTATATAGTCAATGCATTAACTAGGCCACATATACGGGGCCCCATATACGTGGTTGCGTCGATGCATCCTCATCGACGCATCCCTACATGCGTCGACATGGCCTCGTTTACACAGGGCTTTTTTTAGCCTATAAATAAGAGGGCCTTCCACCTCATTTAGGCATCTTTCTGGTAGTCGTAGCGAAGCCCTTGAATTTTGTTTCCATAGGAGTTAGAATATTTTCCCAAGTACATGCCTGTAGCATGATGCTTGTAATTGTACAACACCTTTATTCGAGTGTGATGTACTTGGACGTGGACATGACCGGAAATAAAGATCGAGATTACTTCATCATTGCAGCAATCACTTAGTTTTAATTGTTTAATTTTTATTGTTATTTATTATTTTCTTAGTCAATATTTCTTTATCATCATTTACTATTCCTATTGTTAAATGCGTTATGAGTACGACTTAATCACAAGCATTTAAGTGTGACTACTTGGGAACCTAGCAGCGTACCTAGGATCTATGCTTGGTTATCCCAGTAGTAGTCATGTACGAGGTCCAAGATGTATACAGATGATTAAGGAATGGATGCTCATCACACTTAGGCTAGCTTAGAGTCATTTCCTATTGCTCATTAGTTTAATAAAGATTATTTTCCATTGTCTCTAGGAGTAGCATTAGTTTAGGATCACATCATACGCCTCACTCTGGACTAAACCATACGTGACAAAGAAAATACTAGTCCAGGTGGGAAGATAGCGAACTGCGATCAACGTGTAACTATCTAGATACCACAACTAGCCCATCCATAGAGTTCGACCAGATCATGCGTGAATGCTCGTATTCGTATGGTTGAGTGTAGGGGTACCTCGCTGCTCATCACCTTCCATGATGCTTGCACATGGAACAACATTGATAATGGATGAAAAAAACTTAAGCTCTTTGCTCTGACACTCGTTGGCCAAGCAAAAGTATGGTATAGGTCGCTAAAACCAAAATCAATTTGACGTTGGCCGACAATGGTAGAACTATTTAATTAAAGATATCAAACTTATTCGAGAGTGTCAGCCTTGAGGAGACAAATCCAGGTGGAAAAAAGCATAACATGAACCCTTGGACATGGCCTTAGAAAGATATTATGCATTATTAAATAATTGCCTAGGCCATGAGTTCTCAGAGGAAAGGCTAATGTACCATATCATAGATGGGCTCCGTAATGAAACAAGGAAAACCCTAGGGATGTATGCCTGAGGTCAACTATATGAGCTATGAACCCATAAATTCAAAGAGCTTATTAAGTGGGTAGCAAAAGAAGAAGGAGAAATGGCTAAATGGGAGAATGCTAAAAAATCTCAACAAGTCCAAAAATCAATAAGAGCCCATGATTATGAAGAGGAGAAATGAACTCACCACAAGGCGGTGGAATCATCTTTGCCAATACTACAATCATTGGATGAAGCTGAGGCAAAGATCAATAAGATGATGGAATGGATACATGAAAAATGTGGAGAATATGCCAACATTATTGGAGATAGAGTTATGACAACCCAAGAAATAAGACAAAACACCTTTAGACAATTAGAAAGAAGGATTGAAGAGAATAAGAATTCAACTGCTAATCATATGTATCAGTGTAACATTTGCTTGTACAATCACCCTAAGGGCCAATTCCCAATTTTGTCACATCTACATGAGCATTGGGAAAGAATGTTACATCTAGAGTTTGTGTAGAAATATTGTGTTCAATCACAGTGGGAAAAATTCTAGTCATGGGGGAGGCCATCCCCAAACTGGTTATAGCCTTCATACCATCTAAGCCTAACTTCTTATTAAGTTTAATATCCTATTTCCCCAACTGAGTCAACATCTTCTATCTCACCACATTGTTATTATTCTCCTAAGTACTATTAGCCCGTGTCCTTTCCAACAAGATCACCACCTCATGTTCCTTATACTTCTCCTTACCCTTAATATTCTCATCATTCACCTCCTTCTACATCACCACCAATTGTTCCAAAAGGTTTTGCACCATAGCACCAACCCATGAACGTAACTTGTTCTTCTATTGTCAACAGCAGTGGGAATCCTCTACAACATTGAAGACGCCCCTTCTAAGGAACAACATAGTTCTGAGACCACTGTATCCTCCAACGTAGCACAAGCCCAACATTGTGGTGCATCTTCTTCTTCAAACCCAATGCCTCATGTTACCTTATCAGGGCCACCAATCAATACTCCAACAACCATGTGGCCTAGTGAATCTAGCCACATAGGGAGACATACTAATCCTTGCATACCATCTTACAGTTATAGGTGTCATAGTGGGTCAAGTCCTTATTAATTAACCTCATCTTCTAACTTGCCCCACTATGTCAACTTTAATGAATTTCGGTGCATTCTAAGCATGACATCAAAAGACACCTAGTGGTTTGGATATGACCAGACTCCAATGTTTCCAAAATGCTTGGATCCAAACCTTCCATTTATTAATTCTAGCCATGCTCAACCATTTAGCTATGGGGGGTATCCTCCATTCTAACAACATAGAATTAATAAATGTTTTTCAATTTAATTTATTACTTTATCTTTCTATATTTTTATCTTTTTATGAGTAATCTCATCTATGAATAAAGCACTCATGTGACTCATTGGTTGAGGTGTTGTTCTCTACTATCAAGTCTTGGGTGACTAATTACTTGAACAGTGAACCCACAACATCCACCTACCCATTGTATTAATAAGAGGTTCTACCATAGGTACAATGATATTCTTAATCATTAAAACTTAAAGTAACCTTGTGTTATTATACCCAGAGTAAAGAAGGATGGACTAAGTGGGAATGGCCAAGGTGTGACATCAATGGGACTTGTGGATTCTCTTTAGTGACATTTGTAGGAGTTATCATGAAGCTTGGTTGTACTAAGATCCTTGTAGATCTAATGAAAAATAGGAGTAAGAGTAATTAAAAGGCACTCAATCAAGAAAAACTCAATGCTATTCTAGGGGGTCCCACTAGAAAGACATGCACCCATGCTTGAAGGTAGGAAGCTTCTCTGGCTTAAGCATTCAAAAATGAAAAAATAAAAGAGCAAGAAGAGTGTGCCAAAGCAATGACACAAAAAGAAAAAGAAAAGATCAAGATCAAAGTGCCACAAAGCAATTCCAAATCACTCCTCCCTTGAACAAAATTCCAAGTGATCATATGCCTTGCTATCATGAGCTCTTATGATTGTCCATCATTGGATGAAACAATGCAATGTCATTGATAGGAGGAATGTACTTGGTCTTGATTTTGGAGTGATGGGTTATGACACATTAATCATGCCTTACACTGATGATTCATTGTGCCCTAGTCTAGTTGCCTTATGTCCCAATCTCTACAATACCTTCTACAATTTTCCTCATCTCATTGTTCATGTATTTGTGACTCATGTCTTGTGTAGCATTGAATTCATACTTCATCATGGTGGTATCTACATGTGTGTGTTTTGAGAAATTGGTGTAGATTGCATTTAACCCTTCCACTGCCTACAGACATTTTAAGGTGTGCTTACATAAGGGCATTATAGGTTAGAACCTACTTTGGGGAGGATCCACTTGCATAACTTTTGTAATTTGTACTTGTTGCACACCACCACATCATTTTATACCCTTCGAGCACTTCATTGCCAAATCTATTCTTTTGTTTATCATCCTTCCGGTTCAAATGTTCCTATGTCCCAACACATGTCCTTTTTCCTCATACTCTTCATGACTTCCACTACTAGATTTTATACCATTATCCTTTATGTGCCTTCAATCTTGATCAATGTTACCCTGGACCCTTTACGTCAACTTCAAGTCCTTCATTTTTGAGTAAGGAATTTCAAAAATCTATCAATTTTTCCAAGTACCCCACTTTACACAGGCCATGATATCATGTCCCATAAATACTATAAATATGCCCCCCTCCCCCCGGACCACAAATGTCAACATCATTTATAACTGTTCACATGGGGAAGTTTTTCAAATTTTCTTCTACAACTTTCAATTGCGTATCTCTTATTCCAACAGCCATAACTCGTTCATTGACACTTTGATTTTCATTCCGCTTGAACCTATCTAAACTTGGAGTGTTTAGCTTAGTTATGGAGGAGGGGTACACTCTAAATTATGCACAAATTTTTCAAAATTCATCATCAACCAAAGGACACTATCAAGGGTAATTAATTATACAAAAATGATCAACATGTGCTAAAAAACAACTTCATCTCCTCACTTATACTAGGAAATCAAAAATTGTGAAGCCACCTAATCAAAGTGGGTCAAATATTAAAACCTTTTGGGGACATTTTCACAAAAATTCCTAACTTTAAATCATACAGAATAAGAGATGAATCTATTAAGGCAAGAAGTAAGGTATAACTTAACTTTGGTAAGAAACCTTACTAATGAGTGACCCCGTGTGATTGCAGATGGCCCCAAAGCATGGACAAAAAGAAGGACTCTCTCAAGGTGTGTCTAAGAGACCCAAGAGAGGTAGAAGATAAACATCTCCTAAAAAACATGTAGAGTAGTAGGCACAATCATTTAGCATTCATCAAGAGACTCCTGCTACTGTACAATCAGGATAGGCAGAAGGAGGAGCTGCAGCAGTGCCTGAACAGGGATAACAACTCATGTTGTCCCTGAAGTGTGTTCAAGCCATCCATGAAAAGTCCATGTCCACTATAGTGATTGTGGAATTGAACTTTAGATCTATCAAAGAATTCACTCCTAATTTTGTTAGAGACCAACTCAAAGGGTCTCCATTATGGTCTATCCTCTCTGAAAATGGTGCTTGGTACTTAGGAGAAATGTACCAATTTTGGCACAATAAGGAAGAAGGCACCATAGTAAACATTTGTGGTGTGTTTGTAGATTTTTCTGCCAAGGCCATCTTGGAAGTGTTGAACCTTCCAAATAGAGGACCAAAAATTACTCAACTATCCACTCGCTCTGATGTTGATGTGTGAAGAGTTTGGTTGGATAGGTCGTATGGCAAAGAATACAAGACATATGGATATTTGACACTAGAAGAAAGGATATACTTCAAGATTGGCACTTATCACATCTTCCCCATGAGAATATTAAAATGAATCTCAACATATGCGGCAAGAGGAAGTGTGATATTGATGGAAAAAGCTAATGCTAACCTTTATCATCTATATCTCATGGAGATCTTGAGGTAGTTTTAAGAATGTAAGACAGGGAATTTCACGTTTCCTTTTTCTTATCTCATCAAGAAGCTATGAAAACATGCTAGTATTTTGGGGTATACCAATGACATCCTCAGAAGAGCCTAGAATGCTTCATTTGCTAAACTGCTGAAGCCACCAACTCTGAGAAAAAGTGCTGGTGAAACACTAGAGCCAGAGCAAGAGAAAGAATAGATGGTGGGACCCACTACAACTCAAAATGTAGGGCCTAGCTAGCTTTCAAGCATAAGGCCTAGTCAATAACAAGAAGCAAGGCCCAACACAAGCTAGCAAGATCAATCGTCGCCACCACCGCAGGTTTAGTAACTGTCGATGAGCCACCTCAAGGCCATTGCTGAGATGGTTAGTTGGGGAAGTCGTGATGATGCTAATCTCTTCTGCATCATCAATGACATCATACGACCTTCAATTGCTATATATCACACACAGGGAGAGGTGTCCATCCAAACAGGAGGAGGGGAGACTCATTGGTCACAACAGATTTCAAGGAATGCTATGTCTTTCTAGGTGCAATTGGAAACAAGTGAAGGGACCACAATGGTGATCATGCAGCACCAGGATGTAACCAAAACTATAGAAGTGGTCACAGACCACATCAAAGAATCTTTAAACATCCCTATTGTGCCATTGACAGATTTTACAGGAGCATGAGATGCTCAAACTCTGGCCAATCCCTCAATGACTCCTACAGAGCATGAGGATGTCCTCAATCAGTTTCTACAAATGGGATAAGTAATGATGTTCCTGTTTGACATTCCACAAGATGTCACAGTAGCATAATCAAACCTCATCTCCACCAAAGAAAATCTAGTCATGGTAGAGATTAGGGCCAAACACATAGAAGTGGAGTTAGCAAAACTAAAGGAGAGGCTCTTCATCCTACAAGCTACACAGTAGGACCCATCCTAGTTTGTTCCCATAGACTAGTTGGACACTTTCAGGATAGAGTAGTTTAATAAATTTTTGGTAGACAATAAAAGATTGGTAGAGGAAAAAGAGAAGGTCAACTGGAATGTCTCCAAGGCACAAGCACAAACCTACGTACACACCAAGGCACTCAGAGCCTTACAGGAGGAAAATAAATAGCTTGCTACTGAAAACCTTTGGTTGACCACTATGGAAAAATTGAAGAATGTTCTCAAGGAAAACTTTCAACAATTATGAGCATAGTTGGTCAACGTCAACCAAGACATGAACTGTTTGGCTAGAGAGAATCGAACCCTCTCAATGGAGGAGGTAGTGCAATTTGTCAAAATATGGCCATTAAAATAAGTGTGTGGCAAAATGAAGCCAAGCAACATGAAAAGTTAAAGGAGCACTTTAGAGAGTAAGTGGGAATGTACAAGAAAATCATAGAAAAGAAGATCCATATGGCTAAGGCCCACATCAACACTTTCAATGCTCAACACACTGATTGGCGGGCCATATAGGACACATATGCATTTGCCCACTAGGTGGAACTTAAAAGATGGGACCTACATATTCAAGACCTCATAGATTGGCAAACCTATGGTATGCCAATCTAGCCATCTTAACAGCAAGACGTTTGAGAATAAAGCTCGAGAAGTAAGTAGCTACCACCTACACCAAATATGAAGTTGAATTTGTAGAGCATAAGAAAATGTTGCAAAAGCTAGAAGTTCCAAATTTTGAATTAGAGGTGGTTAAGACCAACTACCAAGGCCAAAGAGATGTCGCATCAAACCTGGCTTAATGGCTTATAGATTTTCAAGAGTACATGGATAAAGCCATAGCCTACGAGGAGGAACTACAGTTGTTTGTAGCCTAGTACGTCAAAGAAAAAAAGATGTTTCCGCAACTACCATGCCCATGGGAGGTGATGACTCCGTCAAACATTGGAGCATCAGCATGGATGGCACAGGATCCCTAAACAGAAGAGAAAAATCTCTTGGCACTACTTTAGAGTCATCAAATTTCAAAACCTGGAGCATGAGACAAGGGGAAGCAACCCATGGAGGAGCCACCACCACCTGGAACCACATGAGCCAAATAAAGTTTACAATTTTACAATTTTGCAATGTTGTAATTTTGTGTTGTGTCCTAATTTTATTCTATTGAGTTCTCCACTGCAACATGAATAAATCCATAGGTAGTTAATAAAACCATACCTATCCACTATGTAGTCAATGGGGCTTGTTCTCATTTTTTTAAACTTGAGGATGAATTTTCATTCAGTCATGGGGGTATTATGAATCGTGATTCATTAGGTCATGATATCACACCCATGATATCATATACACGATATCATGGCTCTTGTGTAGGCCTATAAATACACCTTAGGTGCATAGTGAAAGAGAGTTATTTTTACTTAGAAATTAATTTTCATTATTAGTTTTTTCTCAACCCTTTCTCCCAGTGCATGCTCACAGTGTGATGATTGTAATTATATGACACCTTTATTCAAGTGTGACGTACTTGGACACATACATGATCAGAAATAAAGATTGAGATTACTTCATCATTGAAAAATTCACTTAGTTTAATTATTTAATTGTTATTTTTATTTATTTATTTCTTAGTTAATATCTCTTCACCCTAAACTCCTTAAACATGGAATGAGTATGGCTTAATCATGAGCATTTAAGTGTGACTACTTGCTAACCCAGTAGCATACCTAGGATTTTCACTTGGTAATCCTAGTAGTAGTTGTGCACGAGTTCTAAGATGTGTATGGATGATTAAGGAATGGATGCTCATCACACTTAGGCTAGTTTAGATTCTCTCCCCCTATCTCCTATTAGCTTAACTCTCTCTCCCTTTCCCTCTTAGCTTAGTTAAAGTTATTTTCCATTGCCTCTAGGAGTAGCACTAGCTTAATACCACATCATACACCTCACTCTAGACTAAACCATACGTGACAAATAAAATGCTGGTCTAGGTGGGAAGACAAAGAACTATGATCAATGAGTAACTATCTAGATACTAGAACTAGCCCATCTATGGAGTTCTACAGAATCGTACGTGAAATGCTCATATTCATATGGTTGAGTGTAGGGCTACCTCACCACTCATCAGACACCATATCTAGACATTATTATTATAGTTTTCTAGATGGTTATAGTTTCTATAACCAAATCTATATTGCACCAGAAGATTAAGCCAAAACAATAATCACAAGTCGCTAGGGAGCCTTTGCATATTGCAAGATGCCTTTTGGTTTGTGCAATGCTCCTACCACTTTTCAACATCTATTTTTAAGTATCTTTCAATAATAAATAAGTAGCAAAGTGGATGTCTTCATGGATGACTTCTCCACTTATTACACTACGTTTGAGCAAGCCTTAGATTACCTTGAGCAAGTACTAAAAAGATGCATGGAAACAAATCTATGACTCAATTGGCAAAAGAGCCATCTCTTGGTTCAAGAAAGCATTGTATTGGGGCACCAAATTTTGCAAAATGGGATCAAGTTAGACCCCAAATTTTGCAAAATGGGATCAAATTTTGCAAATCACTTATCAACCAAAAACTGTTAAAGATGTTCAGTCATTCCTTAGACATACAAGCTACTACCAGTAATTCATAGAGAATTTCTCTAAGATTTTGAAACCATTAAAAAAACTAACAAAGAAAGATGCTCTCTTTTTTTGGACCAAGGCATGTGAAAATGCATTCTAGAGCCTCAAATAGAAGCATGTAGAGACTCCAATTCTACAAGCACCTAACTAGTATAGACCATTCCATATCATGACAAATGCATGTAACTATGCCTTGGGAGATGTGCTTATGTAGTTGGATGATAAGAAACATCCATATTACATCCATTACGCAAGTTGAAGCATTATGGGTGCATAACTAAATTACACCACCATGAAGAAACAATTGATAAAGGTGGTGTATACTTTAGAAAAGTTCAAGAACTATGTGCTTGGATATAAAGTGTTTGTACACACTGATCACAGTGTCATCTAGTTTCTCATGAACAAGCCAATGATGAGTTGTCATGTTATACGATAGCTACTGATCTTGCAGGAATTTGATCTTACAATGGTAGATCAAAAGAGTACTGAGAATGTGGTTTCCCATCACTTGTCTTAGTTACAATGGGATAACAAAGAGGATGAAAGCCCACTATCTAATTTGTTTCTTGATGAACTTCTCTTTGCTACTACAATAAATGAACAAATGCCTACAAAACCAAAATGATATGATCGCATCCACACATATCTTCTAACTTAAGATATGACACAAGATCTGGACCATAGGAAAAAAATAACAGTTTCTTCATTAGGCTAAGCACTTCATGAAAATCAATGGACACCTTTACAAGGTGTGTGCTGATGGCCTGGTCTGTTGATGTGTACCTGATGTAGATCAATTATGCATTCTCTAGGACACTCATGAGGGTCCTTGTGGGGGCCACTATTCTAGGAGACACAAGGCCATAAAAATCATAATGGTAGGATACTATTTACCCACAATCTTCAAGGATGTCCATCAATTTGTTTGATCTTATGAGTGTTGTCAATGAGATGATGGCATGATCACATGGATGGAGGACCCTCAATAGTGGATTCAACCACTAGAATCCTTTGACATATGGGGCATAAATTTCATGGGTCCCATCACACCCATGTTTAAGAGGAAGGCATTTATAATCATCACCATTAACTATTGTACCAAATGGCTAGAAGTAATATAACTAATTATACATCATCCACTATTGTTCAATTTGTACAAAAAAATCTTGTGAATAGGTTTGGGGTGCCACATGCACTAATTTCTAACAATGGAACACATTTTATATGTGCCACTTTTTGAAAAGTCATTCAATGCTTAGGGGTGGAACATAAATGAACAACAAGCTATCACCCTCAAGCAAATAGTCAAGTAGAGCTGACTAATAGGGAGATCATGAAGATTGTAACAAGAACTATTAGCAAATAAAGGAGAGACTAGAGAACAAAATGTAATGATGTTCTTTGGGCCTACTACTCAACATGGAAACTCCCTATTAGCTACTTTCTCTACAAGTTGATGTATGAAAAAATTCCAATGCTTCTAATTCAATCCAAGCTTCGTACACTCTCAATGGCCTATGACTTGGATCTTGACCTAAGTCTAGAACAATAAAAAAATATTAATCAATATAAATGTGTTGGATGAATATAAATTAGTATCCCTATCCTTGAATGAATTGCACAAGGCATTCAGAAAACAACAACATCTTAGAATATGAAAAGTGAAATTTCAACTAAGAGTTAGGATTCTCTACTAGAATCCCACACATGTACCTCAAAAAACCAAATTCCAAATGTTGTGGGAAGGGCCTTATATAATCAATGACACCTTTTCTTCTGAGGTCATGATCATATACAAACCTAAAAGTCCAAACATAAATCAATTGGTCAACATCTAACAAATAAAGCCTTTCCATGAGCCCAAGCAAGCCAGTGCAACAAATACCTCAATGGATGGGCAACCATGTTTAATTTTTTGAATCTCCTCGTTCCAACTCAGTTGTGATGGAGATAGCCATCCATGCTAGTCATATATGTGGATTCTTAATTTTTTTTTATTTTGCACATTTTTGTCTTCGTAAATTGTTTATTTTATACCTTTTTGATTTTAAAACTTCTTTATAATTTTACACCATTTTTGTTTTACACCTTCATTAGTGATGAGTGGTGAGGTACCCCTATGTTCAACCATACGAATACGAGCATTACGTACGATCTGGGCGAACTCCAATGACTAAGTGCTTATGCACCTTCACAGAACAAGGATGGGTTAGGCAATCATCGTCTTCCCAAGCTTACTTGTATGGCATGATTGTATGGTTAAGTAAACTTGAGGTATATGGTTTTTATGCTTTTTATGTTTATGTCTTGGTGCTAAAAAGGAGAAGTGAAATAATTAAGTAACTAATTTAATTTAACTAATCCGCTAGGTTCTAACTAGTCCTAACACCACCATCTATTCCCACTCTTCGTACACATCTTGAACCAATGTAACACTACTGGGATTACCAAATGCTAGTCATTACAGGGTTACCAAGTGTTCCATGTATGCTCGAAGTGGTCATACTGGGTGTGCTTACTTGTGAAAATTAACAAATCAATAAAAGCAACATCAATTAACTAATGAAAGCATTAAATAATAAATAAATAACATTAAGTGCAATAAATAAGCTATTCTAAATACTACAAGGTTTATCACAAAGTTCATCTTTATTTCTGGACACAAGGTGTGCTTAGGTACATAATGCTCAAATAAAGATCCATTCACTTTATGACTCCTACTGTGGGCACTCAAAAATAATTCTAACTTTGGAAAGGGAAAACTACAAGATTTTGGGTAAGGGACTAAGAAAACTAATGCCAAAACCAAGTGCACCCACCTCTTATTTATAGGCAACGAGATAGGTTCCAATATTGGATGTTCAATATCGCTTGGCAGGATCTAATATCACAAACCTAATATCATGGATCTAATATCATGGTTCATCATACCCCCACTATTGAATGAAAACTTGCCCTCAAGTTCCTTACAAAATATTGGAAAGGTATGGAATTATTGACTGTATGAAAATCTGATAGTGACATGGAATGATAGACTCAAAGTGCTTGGTGAGCGGATGAACAAACATATTACAACATTGGTGTTCATACCCATTGTGGTGAACACTATACATAGATGACATCTAGACCTTTATTTGATAGCTTGGAGAGAGAGAGAGAGAGAGAGAGAGAGAGAGAGAGAGAGAGAGAGAGAGAGAGAAGAAAATTGAGGTGTGTTGCTACCGATGTGCACACTATTATTCATCCATGTCCATATGATGTGTGTTCCTTGCATAACTACTTTAGCTCCAATCCATCTTGAGTGCTCCCTCCTATCCCAGTCCATTATTCATGTGATCTCCATATGCACACACAACATAGTCACGAATTATCAAGGATAGATAAGATATAATGTGATTGATACCTTGCCTTGATATGAAGCACATTAGCTAGGTTGTGGGTATGGTATATACTAGGTTAGAGGCTTATCACTGGTGACTACCCAAGGTGTACAAGTGAGAAAAGTAATGGAATGGAAAATTTTGTGATAGGGCCCCCACTACTAATAGCAAACCTCTGATAGCAATAAAATGGAAAATGAAAGAACAAGAAAGAATAGAGAAATAACAACAGTGAAGCCAATAAAACAAAATTGGATGTCATGGATGGGTTGAAATGAAAAATGGTTGATTGTAGGAAATGTTTAAGGAAAATAACATAATAATTGCACCAAAAAGAAATGCCAGCAAGTCCTCCCCAAAGCAAGCTAATGCCCTTTATTCCTTGACATACCCACAAACCAAAGAGTCTGTAGGCTCTAGGAATGTCATGTAGAAACAATGGTTAAGTACTTATCCACAAGAGTTTACCAAAGAATAATAATGTGGAAACCAAGATATAGACTGATCATAAAACTACCAATGAGGTGGAATATGGAAAGAAATTTGGAAGAGAAGAGAGAATGGAATGGAATCCCAAGATCAAGGTTTTGTAAAGTCTCTTGTGTATTATGTGGTTAAGGTTACTTAATAGAATTCATTCCAAATCTAGATCAAAACTAACCACATCCAGTGACCCCACATCAACACACTTGACCAACCCAACCTCCTGAAGTAACAAGAATGCATCCATAGAGCCACCACCATTCCAGCAAGAGAATGATAGAGAAGCAAGAAGTGAGAAAGGGCCTTAGTTAGATGGAACCTTTAGGCATGGGTAACATGTCTTTCGAGTACCATAACTAATGCTTGTGGCCCATGTTTCTTATTATGTCTAAAGGGTGTGCTTTAAATTTTCACCAGTTTTTTTTCTCTTTTCTATTTCTTTTCTTTTTTATTTTAGTTTTTTTTTTCATGAGCACCACACCATGAAAATACTTATTTGATTTAGTTAACTTCCTGATATTGGTCAATAGCAGAATGGTGGAAAACTTATGAAAAACATCAAAGTACCCAAGAGAGTAGCTAGCACAAATGCGTCAAATCCCCTTGAGGTCACATCCTTTTCCATCCATTTGAATCTTTTCTTGGTTCAAAGAGTTCTAAGCCACAAATTCATTAATAGGTTTTCTTAGAAAAAGGGACAATACATTTCCAAAATAAGGAAGACCATAGAGTTGCACGGATGAGTGGATGACATGGACTCATTACCTATTTTATCAAAAGAAACTATATCTTCGTATCAACATTAAAATTCAGAGGTAAAAGTCAAACATTAGTAATCAACACTATTATAGTACAAGCTACCATCATGAGCACTTATTATGTGATAAGAAAGAATAAATCAAACAAAGAAATAGTAAAAATGTTAATGATGGTGTAAAAAAAACAAGTAAAGATGAAAAATGTGTAAAATAAAAATACAAAAGGAACTAAGGGCTTAGAATGGTTAGCATTGGTGGCCATCTCCCCCACAACTAAGTTGGAAGGAGGTGATCTAAAATAAGGACACCAACAGAGGTAGTATTAGTATTGGCTATTTTAGGTTCATGGAAAGGTTTGGTTTGCTAGATGTTAACCAATAATTCCTTGTTTGAGCTTTCAGGTTTATAAATCATCATGTCCCCTAAAGGAAAAGTTTCATGAATGATATAAGGTCCTTCCCACAATGTTTGAAATTTAGTTCATCATGGCACATGTGTGGGATTCCAATAAAGAACTTTATCTCCTGGTCGGTATTTGACTTTCCTAATCCTTAGGTCATGACATTGTTTATTAAAGGCCTTGTGTAGTTCATTGGATGACAAGATGGCTAATCAATTTTCATCTAGTAAGTTAAGGTTCATCAACTATTCTTTCTATGCTAGACTAAGGTCAAGGTTGAGATCACATGCTGTAGATAGTGTACGAAGCTCAGCTTGGTTAGGAAGTGTTGGAAGTTTACCATACACTAACTCATAGGGAGATTAGCCTATAGAGAGTTTCCATGTAAAGAAGTATTCCCAAAGAGCATCATTTAGTTTGCTGCTCTAGGCTTGCCTATATTTGCTAATGGTCTATGTCAGTATTTTCATGATCTCCCTATTGGTGACTTTGACTTGACCATTCACTTGAGGATGATATTGGTGTCAGCATTGCATCAACTTTCGGAAATTCGCACCTATAAAATGTGTACCATAGTAAAAAATAAGTGCACGAGGAATGCCAAACCTATTTGCGATTTGTTGTTGAACAAATTTTGCAACGGTAGATGATGTACAATTTGTAATAGTGGATACTTCTACCCACTTGTAAAATAGTCAACAATAACAACAATGTAGGCTTTTCCATTGGACACTAGTGTAATAGGATCCATAAAATCAATTCCCCATATGTAGAAGGGTTCTAAGTGTTGAATCCATTATTACGAATCCTCCATTCACATCACGTTGGCAATGCTTACAAGATTGGATGAAATGATGAGCATCCCAGAACAATGTAGGCCAATAATATCTTCCAAGTAAAATTTTAATGGTTGTTTATCTCCTAGCATAATGACCCCCACAAAGGCCCTCATGAACATCTTGGAGAACTCACAATTGATCTAAATTGGGAACACACCATTGGACCAAGGCATCAGAACATACTTTATAAAGTTGTCCATTGATTTCCATGAAATATTTAGCTCAGTGAAGAAACTATTGTTTCTTTTTAACATCTAACCCTTGTGGTGTTTCTTGTATAAATAGATAAGTGAGAATGCTACTATACCAATTTGTATCGATGGGTAAGTGATTGTTTATCACACCTACAAAGAGGAGTTCATCAAGGAAATAGTTAGAAATTGGATATTCATCCTCTTTCTTGTACTATCGTAACTGAGATAAATGATCAGCAACAACATTCTCAGTGCCTTTACGATTGATCATCATAAGATCAAACTCTTGTAAGATCACGAGCCATCATATGATGCAAGGGCTCACCATTGTTTTATTCATTAGGAACTATATTGCACTACGATCCGTATGTATGAATATCTTATAGCCTAATACATAGTGCCTAAATTTTTCTAGTGTAAACACCACAGCCATTAATTCTTTTTTTGTTGTGGTGTAATTGAGTTGTTTACCAGTAATACTTTAACCTACAAAGTAAATGTAATAGGGTCGTTTCTAATCATCTAACTATGTAAGTATAGCTCCTAAAGAAAAGTTGGACGTGTCAATCATTATGTTGAATGGTCTGGACTAGTTAGGAGCTTGTAGAATGGGTGTTTCTATGAGCTTCTATTTTAAGGTTTGGAAGGCTAGCTCACATTCCCTGGTCCATTCAAAAGGTACGTCCTTCTACGTTAATTCTGCCAAAGGTTTTGCAATCCTTGAAAATTTCTCAATGAAGTGTCCATAATAGCCAATATGTCCAAGGAATGATCATATATCTTTTACAGTTTCAGGTTGACGAGTGATTCCTTGGATGATTTTAATCTTTTTAGGATCTAGGTCTATCCCTATTTGTGAAATATTGTGCCCTAATACAATGCCTTCTTGGACCATTAAATGGATTTTTTTCCAATTGAGCCTTAAGTTGGTTTCAACACTTCATTTTAGTACTTTCTCTAATTATTCCAATTCTTGCTCAAAGTCCACTCCATAGGTGGAGAAATCATCCATGAAAACCTCCACATCATTCCCTATTTTCTACTAAAAGATACTTAGCACCAAATGTTGAAACATTGCTAGGGCATTGCATAAGACAAACAACATCTACCTATATGCAAAAGTCCCCCAAGAACTTGTGAATGTGGTCTTGGCTTGGTCTTCTGGTGCTATTTGAATTTGATTGTATCCACAGTAACCATCTAGAAAACTATAGTAGCAATGCCTTGCAATGGTGTCTAAGACTTGGTCAACGAATGGTAATGAAAAGTGATCTTTGAATGTTTCCATGTTTAGTAGCCTAAAGTCTATACAAACCCTCCATTTACCTCCCTTTTTAGGTACAATGACTAAGGGACTAACTCATTCACTATCAACAATGGGGTAGATGAAATAAGCTTTTAGAAGCTATTCAATTTCCNGGGTGGTCAATGTAAATTCTATGTTGACATATCCTAGGATCTATTTCAATTAATTTAGGATATGATCAAGTAAAGGCTTCCAACCATTTGTTTACAATTTTCAGCAGTCTTTCTTTTTCTTGAGGAGCGAGCTTAGCATTAATGATTATCAGTATTTCATTCTTGAGAAATGTATACTCCATACCAACAGGCAATGGGTTTAACTCAAGGGGCTCTTACTTGAACTTGTTAGGGATTTCCAACTTTCCCTAGTTGATATTTTTGATGTTAGGAATTGGAAGTTGGTGATGGACTTGCTCTAATGTGTCTATGCTATCAATGTAGGTGCAAGTTAAGCTCTTAGTTGGTTTCATGCATATAGTTGAGTTGCTCTCTTGGTTAGTTATTAGCCACTGGGTGCCTTCCTATCTTTTGGTTACTGCATATAGGCATCTTTTTATGTTAGTTTTTTGTGCACACTAGTTGCATATAGACAATGTTAAACTTTGTACAAACTAGGCCTTTTGTACGTAGTTGCACCCTGTGTCACTATATGCGATGTATGGAACTTTGTTCTTCTTAATCTTTCAAAACATATTTTCCTTTGATATTTCTAGGAAAAGATTATGTATTCCTAGGCATGCATCAATTGTGCTTAGCCATGCTCTTTCCATAATGATTGGGAAGTCCCCCTTATAGTTGTTGACTTGAATTACTAGGAAATTAGTTGGATATGATCACCTACAAACAATGGTGACAATGTCCTCCACTAGTCCTAATGGGACAGTGATGGATTGGTTGGCCAGCTCTAAACTAATGTTACTCTTTTTTAGTGGAGGTAGGTTCTAGGCTTTGTACATTTCTTGAGAGATTAATTTGACACAAGAACCTAAATCCAAAGAGCTTTGCATGGCTCATTCCTAGAAATTTATAAATATATAAGAGGACTCCTAGGATCCGAAAATTTCCTAGGGAGATGGCCAACATTAATCTAGTTGATAATGGCATGAGTCAACATGACCATGTGCGTTAAGTGTAGTCTTTGGTTTGAAGGAAGCTCTGAAGATTTAAATGATGGCAAGGAATTTGGAGGATTAGCTTCTTGTGGTTATAAGAACTTAGTTGGACAGTTGGTTCTAAAGGAAGGTCTCTTCTTTGTGTAGTTGTCTAAACCAACAGTAGGTTGAGGGTTGATAGCCCTTGTAGTGTTGCCTTGCTACGGCTGGGCACAGAGCTCACCTTGCATAGCTGGAGCAGTTGCTAATGGAGCTAAGGATGGAAGAGGTGTAGTCAGATGAGAAGGATAGTACATTTTTGGAACATCTCTCCTAGGAGAAGGAGTTCTATAATACTCGTGAACTTGGTAGTGAGGCTAAGGAGTGACGTGACTAGTAGAGTTACATGGAGAGATTGGCTGTTGCACATAGTACCCGTATGGGTTAGGTTAACGGTAAGAGTACTATTGATGTAGTGGTGGCATTCCCCATGATTGTGGGTGTTGCCACTGTTGATAATGTTCATTTAGTTGTAGTGGATTTCCACTTAGATAATACGTCAAGGGTTGGTGGAACTGCATTGGGTTACCTTGAGGATAATGTAACCTTCGGGGTGTTTGCCATCTGTTTAATCATGGGTTTAGTGCATACACTCCAAGCTCTTACAGATGTGAGATTATTGGGCAACATCCTTTAGGGTGGTCATATTGGCATATCTCACATCTGCCATCATTTTCTGTATCCGAATCCACAACCTCTTCAATGATGGTAACTTTTCCCTTACCTTTGTTACGTGCATATTCATTTTCTTTCTTTTTTCTCCTTTCTCAGTCACTACCTTGCTCTCTATACTCCTATACTATTTTGAGAATGGTTTGAAATTTATTATCTAGGGAGTCCCACATTTGATTTACCTTTGCTGATATATCTTATGTGAACTTTTGAATGGGCAAAGTCTTCCTATTGACCATCTCTTCAAGTGGTGATCCTTCTTCATCCTCACAAAATCTAACTTCCTTCTTTTGGAGGGAAGGATGTCTATTGTATTCCTTCGTACTTTCTCTTTTTCTTAACTCACCTTCCTCCTTGGCAACTTGCTCCAACAATCTTTGTATTTGATGGGCTCTAAGCTCATATAGCCTTCCTTGGTCATAAGTCCCAAGGATTCCTCGTGTTTTGTACCTAAGCCCATCTACACGATGGCATAGTTGTTTCCTCTGCGAGTAACCATGGCTAGGGAAATGATGTAATAATGCATAATATCGGCCCATGGCAACATCCAAGGGTTTGTGTCCTTGTTTCCATCTTTGGATTTTCTTTCACAGGTTGGACACTCAAGAGTACATTTGATACTTATTCTTGAATAACTCTAACATGGTACTCCATCAACGAATGGATTCTAGTTCTAAGGATCGATACCAACTTTCCACTTCTTTGATCAATGTTCATGAAAAAAATTTTAGTTTTTTCCACTCATTTTCTATATTTTGCAAGGCACATGCATCATAGAATGCTTGTAAATGATTTTGAGGATCAGTGTTGTATCCCCCTTCAAATCGTGGGATATTATTCATGTCTAATCTTTTGATCCTACTATCCTTTTGGTGCCTTGTTGGGATCCTAACGACCTCAGTTATATCTAGCATACTTTGATTAGCGAGTAGGGGTTCATCGTGATTTTATTCTCTATGGTGTCTATGATGCCTATGTTGTTCCCTACTCTCCCTCCTTTCATCATGTGTTTCTCTAGAATGCCCTCATCCCCTTTCTAGTCTGTTTCGTCTATGATCTCTATTTCACTTATCATTGTCCTCATAATCTTTCTCTTTGTGACTACATCTAGATCTTGAAGGAGAGGGTGAAGGAGATGATGAAGGTGAAGAGGAAGGAGGACCATCACCATGATGGTGCCCACTACCCTCTCTTCAATGGTCGTGGCCTCGATCGTGGTTACGATGAAAATGTCCATCTTTATCATGCGTTTGTGTTCCCTTTTTGGACCCTTTGTGTCCATTGGTATCAAAACCTAGGTTATGAATGGTTGAGTGAAGGTTCTGATACACAACCCCTTGACTGAAGTAAACAAAAGGAACATCGTTTTGTGGAAAACCTCCTAAGGCAAGTTCACTACCCTCATGTTCACTTAGGACATACAAAACATCCTAAGACCATTTCCCCTTCATAGATTTATAATGTCTCTCCTGTTGTAGGTCCCTTTGATGTTGTGCGTCTGTAGGTTGATATTCCATTGAATCTTGTTCATGCACAACGTATTTTGATTATACATGCTACATACCAATTCATGTGAGAGCACGAAGAAACATGCTTGGGATTGAGTGATTGGGTGGTAACACTATGTTACCCTCTAAATCACGCTATTGCAACTGTTCATTCTGGTGGAGGATAAAGGTAAAGTCTAGTACATACTCATTGGGATGAGCGTATACTAAGTGAAACTATTGGGGCACTGGCAGATCATCTTGTGTACTACACCTCTAACTATTCATTGTGTCAGAGGTAGGCAGTGAAGCACTTTCATAGGAAGAAGGAGACATGATTAATTATTCAATGTGCAATGTATTATTATATTATTATTTTTTTTGTAACTAACCCTAAGGGTTTTTTCTAATGATGGGAAGATTCCTAAGTTCTAATTAGCGCACAAACAACAAAGTCCCTGACAACGGTACCAATGATGAACAGCGAGGTAGCCCTATGCTCAACCATATGAATACAAGTGTTACACACAATCCAGTCAAACTCCAAGGACTAAGTGCTTATGTGCCTTCACAAATAAGGACAGGTCAGATGATCGTTGTCTTCCAAAGCTTACTCATATGTCACGATTGTATGGTTAAGTAAACTTAAGGTATATGATTTTTATGCTTTTTATGTTTATGTCCTAGTGCTACAAGGGAGAAGTAAAATAATATAGTAACTAATTTAATTTAACTAATTCGCTAGGTTCTAACTAGTCCTAACACCAGCATCCATTCCCACTCTCCGTACACATCTTGAACCAGTGTAACACTACTGGGATTACCAAACGCTAGTCGTTACTAGGTTACCAAGTGTTCCATATATGCTTGAAGTGGTCGTACTCGGTGTGCTTACTTGTCAAAATTAATGAATCAATAAAAGCAATATCAATTAACTAACAAAAGCATTAAATAACTGTAAATAACATTAAATGTAATAAATAAGCTATTCTGAATGTTGCAAGGTTTATCACAAAGTTCATTTTTATTTCTAGACACAAGGTGTGCTCAGGTACATAATGCTTGAATAAATGTTCGTTCACTTTATGACTCCTACTACAAGCACTCAGAAATAATTCTAACTCTAAAAAGGGAAAACTACAAGAGTTCAGGTAAGGGACTGAGAAAACTAATACCAAAACCAAGTGTGCCCACCTCTTATTAATAGGCAACAAGATAGGTTTCGATATTGGATGTTTGATATCACTTGGCAGGCTCCAATATCGTAGACCCAATATCATGGATCCAATATCGTGGTCCTGATATAGCGGTTCATCAATTAGTACATTTAAATCTTTCTTGTGTATTTTCCACTTTTTTATATATTTTACTTTATTTTTAGTGTGATTTTCTAATTTTTATTAATAAATGTTCTTTACACCAATAGGACATAGTGGTGCTATAGTTGTTACTAATGGTGGTTTGTGCTTAATGTTTTGTTTGCTAGTGTCTAGTTTCTATTTTTGAATTTTTGTACCAATGGCTAATACATGGTTTCTTTTTCATGGAACAAGCAATGAATCCACGACATCCACCCATCCACAAACTCTATGGTTTTCCTTGTTTTGAAAGTTTGAGGTCCATTTTCATTAAATAAATTTTTGACCTTAATAGTTTCCAAAATTGGGAAAGATTTGAAGGCTTGCATAGGGTGTGACCTCAAGGAGACTTAATACTCTTTGTACTCTTCTACTTGCTTGGGTGCATGAGTGTTTTCATAGACTTCTTACTATTCCATGTCAACCAATAACAAGAAGTTAAATAAAGTATTTGCATGGTGTGGTTCCCATTAAAAAATAAAAAACATGAAAAAAACAACAAATCAAAATAAAAAAAATAAAAAAAAAACTGGATGGGAATTCAAAGCATAGTCCATAGATAAATAAATAGGCTACAAGCACTAGTTAGAGACTAAAAAGACATGTTACCCATGCCTACAGGTCCCCTCTAACTAAGGCTCTCTCTCACTTCCTACTTCTCTTTTATTCTCTTTATGGAATGCCGATTGTTCTATGGGAACACTCTTGTGTCTTAATGGGGTGGCTTGTTCTTAGAGTGGCAATGTGAAGTCACTAAAAGCAGTTGATTTTGGTCTAGGCTAAGGATGGATCTTCTTAGGTCATTTAAACACAAATTCATAAGGGACTCCTTATAACCTTAATTCAAAATTCCATTTCACCTTCTCCATCATCCATCTATGCTACCTATAAATCACCTCATTGCTAGTGTTCATGTTCTTAATTTAGTGTTTTTGTCTAACGTACTTGAATTCTTTGGTAGCATCTTCCAAGTTTTGGTCCTTAACTTTCATCAACCATTAATTGCCTATGGGACCCATGAACTCCTTAAGTTGAGGTTATGCAAGGGCAAACAAGGCATGTGCCTACTATGGGAAGGATCCACTTGCATATCTCTCAATTGGATTTGTTAAGCACCTTATCCTTAGGCATCATTGCAATTAGAATCTTTTGTACACCCATCTTCTGCATTCAACCATGTGCTCCTTTACATATTTTTCTCAAGCATATATTCTCCATAAATTTTTTGAATTTTTGAGCTTTCAAAGACCCTCTTTAATGCTTTCATCATATTCTTGGCTTTTTTTGGACTTTGTGGACACCAAATTCATTCAAGAATTCCTTGTACTTTTCAAGATATTTACATTTGAAAAATTTTTTATATAGACCCCATAAACGAGGTCTTGTTGATGGAGCACATGCATTTACGAGGCCTCATATATGAGGCCTTATCAATGTAGTGCAAAAATAGTATAAATATGCATGACCCTCCTTAGAAAGTTTTACATTTGCTCACAAATGCCAAGGGAGTTTTTCAAATTTTTAGAACCTAGAATCTTCTAGAGCCCATAAGTTCCTAACTATTTATCCAAATAACTCCATTCTTCAACCTTGTAGCTACCATAGGTATGCTTTTAGTCATGGGGACCACTAATATGCTATTTTTTGAAAGAAATGTTTTTGCCATTTTTCTAACTCCCACAAAGGTTTAACGAAGAAATCAACATTTGAACACCAAATTATAGAAGTTAAACTCTTCCAACAAGCTCTTGTGACACTTATAATGAAAGTTAATTAATAAAATAGTCAATCTACCATAGTCCAACCTTAGAAAAGTGTAACTAACTGATGAGATATGGTACTCAAATATTCAAAGTTACCTATTATATCTAATAATTCATGGATGTGTTGTGACTGTCAATGGCACCAAAAGGAAAACACATGCAGGAAGGAGGACTATCTCAATAAAGGAAGAAATGGCCAAGAACAAGCCTAAGAAGAACCACTTGCAACCCATGCCATGGGTCCTCTTAGGGAAGAGGATAAAGTGGAATCTATTCATTAAATTCTAGAACTAGTAGCAACAACAAAACATTCCCACATGGATGAGGCACTAGCTCAACAAGAAAACCTTGAGGTAACCTTGAAAAAAGCCTACTTGAATCAAATTAGATCAAGGAAGGTCCAAAAAATAGTTCTCTAGGAGTTAAGTTTTTTCTCTTTCCTAGAGCAAGTACCTAAAGAAGTATAGGACCAATTGACGACCTCTACCATGTGGCCAATTATCATTCCACTATGAAGTGATACATGGGAGAGACATTCTTATTCTAGAACAATAGGCATGCTAGTTTAATAGTCAAAATCAAGGACATCTTAGTGTCCTACTTAGTGTAGGCCATTACTGAAGTGCTTGGGTTGCTAGAAACTAAGGCAAAGCTCACTGAGATTCCAATGTAGGAAAACCCAAACATCAAAAAAGAATGGGTTTGATAGTGCTATGGTGTTGACCGCAAGAAGTACGAAACCCTCACATTGGAAAAAAGGACCCACTATAAGATTGTAAATTTTCACTTAAATCCCATGGTGAGGCCCAACAAGATCATTGTATTTTCTACTTGTGCATGCACTACTCTAAGTGGGAGATTCCCTATAAACCTTCCATAGCTAATCTATTTGGAGATAAAGATGTGATTTAAAGAGAGTGAATATGGAAGGAAGACACTCACCTTTCCATGCCTCATCAGAAAACTCTATTAGGAGGGAGGGATAGTCCATTATACAAATGATGTTGTTAGGCATGCTCTGACCACTAATTGGAAAAAGATGATGAAATATAAAATGCATGCAAAAATGATTCAAGAAGAGGAGCAGTAGCCACCACCTTCACTTTCCACTCAAACAACTATGCTGGACATCGCCACAAAAATCCAATGGCTCTATGAATATCGAGAGTGGCTCTTGAGTGAACAAGAGCAATGAGCAGGCATGAGTGGTGGGGATCCATTTGTGTACCAGCCAATGACAAGTTACTAAATGATGTGGCCCAAATAGTCAGCTTGATGGGGGGAGGTGGATTCATTTTCTTGGCCTAGTGAATGCAGTTGTTTAGAAGGTCAAATCTTAGTGCTAGAAAGGTCATGGCATCTCTCATAGAATAGTAATCACTCCCAAAAATTTTTGGAAACACCACGACCTTCTTAATACACTTGGAGGAAGGTGAGGGGGCAACAGTGCTAGTAGTGTAGCACCAAGGGCAAGGGACAATAGCAAAGGTGGTTGCTAATAGAATTATTGAAACACTAAATGCACTTATGATATCTATACCAAACCTCACTACACTCAAAGATGTGCATATGTTTGCAAGAATCATAGGTGGTAGATTAAGCGTAGCACAACATGAAGAACTGCTAGACCGACTAGTGGAAACTAAGCAACTACTTTTGGATGTCTTTGATCTTTCAAATAGTATTACTGCAACCTAGTCAAAGCTGCTAGAGGCAAGGGGGGAAAACATTATCTTGGAAGGGCAACTTGAAATAGCCAAGGAGTTGAACGAATGTTTGGTTGCTAAAGTTGCTGAACTAAGAGCCCAATTTGCTAACCTTGCATTTCTCAACCTGACATTAACAAGAGATGAAGCTCTTGAATAGCTTCACAGTAGACTAAAAAGGGTTAAGGGTGTGATGGAGATGATGGTGTTTTATCAATCCTTAGTAGAGGCTACCCAACACAAAATTCAAAAGGCCTTGGATCTAACCCACTAGGAGAATATCTAATTGATCATAAAGAACCATCACCTATGAAATGTTGATAAGCATAAATAACAATTCACCTACTTTATCCATCAATAGTAGGAACAACTAGGTAGAGTGAACACAAAGCTAAGAATATTAGTAGATAAAAATAGAAACCTCTCCATGGAGGAGGTTTGGGCCCTTTGCCAAAAGATAACAATAGAGCTAGCCACCTAGAAATTAGAGGCTCTCAAATTTAAGAGAGTCAAGGATCATTATAGAGATCAAGTCGGTCTACAGAAAGAAGTTAATGAAAAGCACATTCAATTGACAAAGGTAAAAGTAAATGAAACCCTCTAGCTACTCCAGCAAGGAAGACAAGTTTGGCAACCTATCATTGATGGCATATATGCCTACAATACGGGAAAAATCCACATGAAGGACTGAAGATTAAGGAGATGACAAAATACATGAAGATTTCCAATCTCTAATATAAAAATTTTGCTCTGTTGACTATCGGATGGTTGTGGTCAGAATTGGAGAATTAAGTGGCCAACTCGTACTTGTTGTACGAGGCTAAGTTTAAGGACCACAAGGACACCATGAAAAAACTCATGGTGGTAAACACATAACTTGGAGTTCTCAAGGGTAAATACATTGATCAAGGATCTATTATTAAGAACCTAGCCAAAAGAATGAATGACTACCATGAGCTAAAAAATGTAATAATGGCATTTAATGTTGAATGAAAATAATTCCTTGCTTGGTTTGTCAACGTTAAGGAGTTGTTCCCAGTATTTCTCTTTCCATGGGATATCCCTATTCTATCCCACATTGGCGATGCTGTGTGGACTGTGAATGGTCCTTGGAGCAAGGAGGAGAGGATGAAGGCATTATTGGATGCCTTTTGTCTTTCACTAGAGGTTCCAACTATAGTAGGATAGCCATAGCTACCTTAGCCACTGCACATGCTCAAAGTTGATGAAGGTCCTTCAGAACCACATGAACCTCCACCACCTAGGACTATCTGATCTTCTTAACTACCTTCATACCATCATAGGATGTGATGTCCAATTTTGAGTAGTCATGTCATGGTGTTCAATTTTGTGTCATGAACACCACAATTTTTTGTAATGTTTATTTGTATACTCGAGCACTTAGTCTTGTCAAGTCATTTTTTTATGTTAAGTGTCGATCAATAATCTGATACCTTTTCAATTTTGTAAAGGAAGTAGTGGACAAGTTTTCATTCAGTTGTGGGGGTATGATGAATCATTGTTGTGTCACGTCAATAGGCCCCCATTGACATGGCTTCATTGATGGGGTCCCATCGACGTGGCCTCATCTAGGTGGTGTTTCTCTATCGATGTAGCATTTGCTACATCTATGGGACCTTGTCGACATAGCGTTGTAATAAAGTCTATAAATACATGCTCACCAACCATGTTTATGGCATGTCTTGTGATAGTTGTAGTAGGGCTCTTGCAGTTTTGTCATTTGAGAGTTAAAATATTTCTTTGATTGCCTACAACAAGAGTTAGAAAGTATATGGATCTTTATTTGAGCATTCTTGTACTTGAACACACCAATGTGAACAACAATAAAGATGAGCCTTGTGATCAAACCTTGCAATATTTGGAACAGATTAATGATTCATTTATGCATTTATTATTTTCATTAATTATGCAATTAATTAAACTAAATTAGAATTCAGTTTATTAGTTAATTAATTAAGCTAAATAGATTAAACACATAAGTATGAGCACTTTGAGCGTAAACACATATTTGCTTGGTAATCCCAAAAGCATTATTGCTTGGTTTTCCCAGTAGCATAGTGCTTGGGGATCCCAATAGTGGATACGTGGGTTCAAAATGTGTATAGAAAGTGGAACCAGATGCTTTTGTTAGGACTAGTTAGAGATTAGTTAATTAGTTAAATTAAATTAGCTATTAAATTATACTTAACCATATCATTTGTACATCAAATGCCTCAATTACACTTAACCATATCTTTGTACATCAGAAATGTAATTGGGAAGACAACGAATGACTATTAGGGCAAATTTCACTTCTTAGAAGCCTAGTGTACCAGAAGATAGAGTTTGCAAAATTCGACTAGATCGCTTGTGAACACTTCATGATTCGTATGGTTGAGTGTAGGGGTACTTGACCGCTCATCGCCAATAGTGAAATATTATTCTCAAATGTCATGGAAAACATCAAATATACATAACATTTGAAATTATGTGTAAATAATGCAACAAATAAAATACAAATGTAAATGAAAATAATGTTTTATTAATACAAAAATAGTGTTTTTGGATAATGCTCTGAGGATTCCTTAGGGTTATCTTCTTTTAATATCTATTCCCTAGAGGCAATCCAATAATGTAGCAATGGTTACATGTGTACCTGGTGACAAATGATGGTTATTTACCTTCCTATTGTACTACACCTATCACTTGTTACTCACCTTTACTGACTCTGCAACTCCATGTTAGTGCAACCTCTAATTCCCTAGGTATAAATACCTTAGGTCAAACTTCTAAAGGTCACCTTAAGAAACATGCCTATTATTATGACATGCCCTTTTAGGTTTTATTACAATTTTCCCTTAGTCTTATTATAATAATTACATCATTTATTATGAAGTGACATCATCTTTCTCCTAGAACAACTCTATTTTAGAATGGGGATATGATAAATAGTACCAAGGAGACCTTAATTTAAAGCCCAACTGATGAGTGGCAAGGTACCCCTACACTCAACCATACAAATACGAGCATAACACGCGCGATCCGATCAAACTCTGCAAACTAAGTTCCTACACGCTTCATGGAACACTTAGGGTTAATCATTCTTTGTCTTCCTAGACATACTTGTAGTTTTCACGGTGTATGGTTAAGTAAGTCCGAGGTGTATGATTTTTATAGATTTTTATGTTTTATCTCCTATGCTATTGAGGTGAAGGGTTGAGAGACTAATTGACTAACTCTAACTAACGAACTAAGTCTAAATTAACCTAGCATTAGCATCCATTCCCACTTACTGTACACACCCCAAATCGATGCAGCCTTGGCTACCAAACACTAATCGTTGCTAGGATCACCAAGCGTAACACACATGCTCGAAGCGGTCGTACTGAGGCACTTAACTAGGAGATAAGGGTTGAGAAAGATTTAATGACTAATAAAATATTTAAATAACAAATAATAAATATTAATAAATAAAATCCTAATTAGCCTATTCCATGCATTGCAAGGTTTATCCAAGAAGTTCATCTTTATTGCCATACACAAACCTGTGTTCATGTACAATGTCTGCTCGAATAAAGATCTGTTCACTTTGGAGTTCTTACTGTGGGAAAATGGAAAATATTCTATCTCTAGAGTGATCAATTTTCCAGAGTTTTACTATGGTCTAAACTTAGGATGGGAAACAAGGGAGAGCCGTCTCTTATTTATAGATACAACGATGCACCATGATATCGCGTATGCGATATCACAGGGGACGATGCGATATCGTGAGGGATGCGATATCACGATGGCTACGATATCCCATCCCATCATACCCCCATGACTAAATGAAAACTCTTCCTCGAGTTCTTTATAATAATATCATAAAGTTATGGAATTATTGACTCAATGGAACTAATGGGATGACATGTGAACGGATCATCATTACAAGACACAACAAAACTGGTGTTCATGATAACAAGAGTGAACAACTTATTACATTGACATCAAGCCTCATTTGGTAGCTGAGAAAAAGAGAGAGAAAAAAGTTTTGCTACTGCCAATGCCAAGATTGTGCCTTTTGTTGTCCATCCATTAGTGTGCCATCGATCTAGCTCCTTGCATAGCTGCTTCATCACCGTTCCATTCCAAGGGTTCCTTCCAGATCCATTCCATTGTTGTATGATTGTCATCTGCACACACAACATAGTCTTATATTAGCAAGGGTAAATGAATCATCATGTAATTGATACCTTGCTTCGGTGGAAGTCCATTGGCTAAGTTGTGGTATGGCTGATACAGGGCTGGAGATATAATATTGATGACTACCGAAAGTGTAGGGGTTAGGAGAAAACTGAAAAAATTGGGCCCCATACCCCCATGACTAATCGCAAACCCCCGGTAGTGATAGAATGGAAAAAGAAAAGGAATAAGAAAGATGATGAAAAAGAGATAACTGTAACATCGATGATATCGATGTCAAGATGGAAATGAACAAAATAAAATGGATTGCAAAAATGTTAGGGAAAAGAATTTAACTGGTGCACCAAATAGGAATGTCAGTGGGTCCTCCCCAAAGCAGGCTCAAGCCCTTAATGCCTTGACAAACCAACATTCAAAGAGTCCGTAGGCTCTGGGAATGTCATTTGGAACAAGAGTTAAAGTCTTAACCGCAAGAATTTACCTAAAAGAAAACAATGCATCTACCAAGATATACACTAATGATACAACTGGCAATGAGGTGAACAATGGAGAGAAGGGTGGAGAGAAGAGAATGGAATGGAATCCCAAGAACAAGGTGGTGTACAACCCCTTGTGTGTTTCATGATTAATGTGACTTGGAAAATCTCATTCCAAATCTGGCCTCAAACAAATCACTTCCAGTGACTTCGCATTAATCCATTCGGCCAATCCATCCCCTTGAATAATAAGAATGCTTCCCCCAAGAGCCACCACCATTCCAACAAAATGAATGAGGAGAGAATGGGAAGCGAGAAGGGCCTTAGTTAGAGGGAACATTTTTAGTTTTATAACCAGTGCTTCTAGCCCAAGTGATTATTTCATCTAAGGGGTGTGCTTTGAATTCTCACTTTTTTTTATTTTTGTTTTTTTTTTCATTTTTATGTGTTTATGCGTGAAAACCACACCATCCAAAGACTTCTTATTTTTATGTTCTCAGCTTCTGATAATTAGGTAACGTTGAAATGGTAAGAAAACTTAAGAAGAAAACATCCAAGCACTCAAGAGAATGGCCAACACAAACGCATCAAGTTCCCTTGAAGTCACACCCTTTTCAATCCTTGAGTCCTTCCTTAGTTTGAGAGATGCCCAGTCACTGATTCATTAGAGTTCTTATTAAGAAAAGGACTGTATATTTCCAAGCCAAGAGAGACCATAGAAACTAGTGGATGGATGGATGAAGTGAACTCATCGCCTGCTATATCAAAAGAACATACCTTAGCATCAACATCATAACTTTAAGGTAAAAACCAAACATTACAATCAATGAAAAATAGTTCATACCATCGGGAAGAACACTTATTAGGTGACAAACTTACAAGGTGGATAACACATGCACACACAAAAAATGGAAAAGTATAATTATGTTCTAAAACAAAAATAAAAAAGTTAAAGAAATTTGTAAAAAAAAAAACAAGAAAAGTTAAAGAAATTTGTAAAACAAAAACATGTAAAAAAATGTGTAAAAAAAACGTGTAAGAAAAAAATTGTAAAACAAAAACATGTTAAACAAAAATGTGTAAAACAAAAACTAAAAGAATTGAGGGCCTCCAATGATTAACATAGGTGGCCATCTCCCCCATGACTGAGTTTCAAGGGAGAGATTAAAAAATAATGAGCATTTGTTTAAATTTTGTAGAAGTTCCCAACTTCTCCCAATTGATGTTCTTAGATTAAGGGGTGGAAGTTGGCGATGCTCATATTCCAAGGTATTTATGCCTTCATTGTTGGCATGGGTTATTTCTCGAGTCCGTTCCATGCATGTTTGTCGATTGCTATTTCGACTAGCTATCAACCACAAGGTGTCTACTACTAGTATGGTTGCTAGATACAAGCACCTTTGAATTTGTGTTTCTAGGGCACACTGGTTACATGGAAGAGATGTTGTGCATTCCTCCATGTCATCACTCGATGAATCACTATATGTGATGCATGGAACTTTCTTCTTCTTGATCTTTCCATAAATATTTACCTTAGATATCTCCAAGGAAAGATCGCGGACCCCTAGGTATGCATCTATTGTACTTAGCCATGGCCTTCCCATTATAATTGGGAAGCCCCCATTGTCACTATTAACCTCTATCACTAGAAAATTGGCTGGGTATGACCAACCACACACAGTGATAACTATGTCCTTCACCAATCCTAAGCAAATGCTGATGGACTAGTTAGCCAGCTCTAGTTGAATGTTGCTCTTCTTGAGTTGGGGTAGGCTCCAGGCTTGATACATTTCTCATGAGATTAAGTTAACTCCGGAACCTGAGTCAAGGAGAGCCTTATGAGGTTCGTTCCCAACAACTTGTAGATAAATTAGGGGACTCCCAGGGTTAGATAGTTTCCTAGAAAGGCAGCCTACCTTGATCCAATCGGTTACGGTATGTGTTAACATAACTGTATATGTGAAGCTCTTTTGTTGAATTGAAGGGGGCTCCGAAGCCTTGTGTGTTGGAGGAGTGTGCACAAACTCAACCGCTTGTTGTTATGAGAGCTTGTCTAGGCCTTTGGTTCTGAAGAAGGATCTTCTCTTTTTACAGTTGTCAGAACCATTAGCGAGTTGAATGTTTACAGCTCTCGTAGCATTTCGTGGTTGTTGTTGAGTGGGGAGTTTCCCTTTCATTGTTGGAGAAGGAGGTGTTATGGAAACTATCGGTGGAAGGGGTGCAGATGGATTAGGAGGATGGTATGGGTATGGAGCATCTCCCAGAGGAGAAGGAGTCCTTCTAAAGTACTCCCGAACTTGGTAGTAACGTTGGAAAGTTGTGTGACCCATAGAGTCACTTGGAGAAACTGGCTGTTGAACATAATAGCCATAAGAATCAGGTTGTCGGTAAGGGTACTGTTGTGTCGGCGGTGGCAACCCCCATGACTGTGGGCATTGCCACTGCTGATGTTGTCTGATAGGTTATGGTGGAGTTTCACTTGGATAGTATGTTAATGGTTGGTGGAACTGTCTTGGATTACCTTGAGGATAAGCTAACCTTCGGGGTGTCTACCATTGGTTAAGTCTCGGGTTGAGTGCATACACCCTAGACTCTTGTAGATGTGAGATGATTGGACAATAGCCCTTAGGATGGTCATATTGGCAGATCTCACATCCACTGTCATCATCTGTATCTAAGTCCACAACCTCATCGGAGATAGTAATTTTTCCCTTACCCTTGTTATGTGCAAGGCTTGAATCTCGCCTCTTTTTCTTATCTTTGCCACTACTTCGTTCCTCCTTAGACTCTTCTATGATTTTCAAGACAGTTTCAAGTCTAGAGTCTAGGGAATCCCATAATTGATCCACCTTAGTTGATACTTCTGTTGTTAGCTTTTGAAGTAGTAAGGTTTTTTTGTTCACCAACACTTCAAGTGGTGACTCATCCTCTTCATTGCAGAATTTCACTCCCTTCTTTCGAAGGGAGGGATCATGGTTATCTTCTTTCGCACTTTCCCTTTTTCGTAACTCACCTTCTTCTTTGGCTACTTGCTCCAACAAGCGATGAATTTCATGGGCTCTAAGTTCTGATAGTCTCCCTTGGGCATAAGTCCCAAGGGTTCTCCTAGTCTCATGTCTTAGCCCATCTACAATGTGGTAAAGTTGGTCCTGTTGTGCGTAACCATGGCCCAAGCAACGATGTAACAATGCATAGTAGCGGCCCATGGCAACATCCAAGGGTTCATGAGTACCTTGCTTCCATCCTTGGATTTTCTAATGCAAATTAGACACTTTGGAGTATGTTTGATATTTATCTTTGAAGAGTTCTAACATCGTACTCCACCTCCTAATGGTTTCCGGTTCTAAGGACTGATACCAACTCTCTGCTTCCTTAATGAGTGTCCTAGGAAACAACTTTAGTTTTTGCCACTTGTTTTCTATGTTTTGTAAGGCACATGCATCATGAAATTCCTATAAATGATTTTGTGGATCCACGTTGTATCCCCCTTCGAAGTGTGGGATATTATTCATGTCTAAGCACTTGATCTGACTATCTTTTAAATGCCTTTTTGGTATTCTCACTGCCTCTATTATATTCAACATGCTTCAGGTGGCAAGTAGGGGCTCATCATGATCATCTCTTTCATGGCGTCTATGATGTCTACGTTGTTTCCTACTTTCCCTTCGTTCATGCCCTTGTCCTCTCTCTTGACTTTCCCGTCGAGGTCTCTCATTCTGCCTACCTCTATCCTCACCGTTATGCTCTTCATGGCTGCACCCAGATGTGGAAGGAGAGGATGAATGATGTGAAGAAGGGGAAGAAGAAGGAGAACCATCATCGTGACGATGTTTCCTACCTTCTCTTTGGCTGCTACAGCCCCGATCATGATGACGATCTAAGTGCCCGTCCTTGTCATGTGTTGTTGTTCCCTTAGTGAAGAGCTGGTGTCCACGAGGATCAGAACCAGGGTTGTTTATCATGGAGCGTAGGTTCTAATACCCCACCTCCTCACTTTTGTTAGAAGGGGGAACATATTTTGATAGAGAACCAGTTATGAGTGATTCACCATCTCTTATTTCACTTAGGACGTGCATGACCTCTTTGCCCTTCAACAATGTATGTTGGCTCTCCTGCCTTGAGTCCCTCATACGTTGTGCTACTATGGGATGATAATCCCTTGTGTCAAAATCTTCCGTAATGTATTCAACATATAATTCCATCATGCTGATCTGTGCCAAAGCACGAAGAAGCATGTTTGGGACTAATTGATCTAGAGGTAACATGATGTTACCTTGCAAGTCTCTCCATCGTAGTTGTTTGTCCTGATGGAGGATAAAAGTAAAGTTCGGTATATACTCATCGAGATGGGTATATACCACTCGGTATTGTTGAGGAGTTGGCAGATCTTGGTTATGTGTTTTTGATTGTCGACCATTTCTAGTATTATCCCTAGGCGGTGAATTTCTCTTGTTAGAAGAAGACATCTTGATTTACTTTGGTGTGTTGTTAACCGTTATATAATTTTTTTCGTTTAATTAACCCTAAGGTTCGTTTAAGCTCCCAACGATGTGAGTGATCTCCTATGTTCTACTTAGTGCACAAACACTTAGTCCCTGGCAATGGCGCCAATGATGAGTGGCGAGGTACCCCTACACTCAACCATACGAATACGAGTGTAACACACGCGATCTGGTCGAACTCTGCAGACTAAGTGCCTACACGCCTCATGGAACACTTAGGGTTAATCATTCGTTGTCTTGACAAACTTACTTGTAGTTGTCACGGTGTATGGTTAAGTAAGTCCGAGGTGTATGATTTTTATAGCTTTTTATGTTTTATCTCCTATGCTATTGAGGTGAAGGGTTGAGAGACTAATTGACTAACTCTAACTAACAAACTAAGTCTAAATTAACCTAGCGTCAGCATCCATTCCCACTTACCGTAGACACCCTGAACCGATGCAACCTTGGCTACCAAACGCTAATCGTTGCTGGGATCACCAAGCGTAACGCACATGCTCGAAGTGGTCATACTGAGGCACTTAACTAGGAGAGAAGGGTTGAGAAAGATTTAATAACTAATAAAACATTTAAATAACAAATAATAAATAAAAATAAATAAAATCCTAATTAGCCTATTCCATGCATTGTAAGGTTTATCCAAGAAGTTCATCTTTATTGCCGTACACAAACTTGTGTTTAGGTACAATGTCTGCTCAAATAAAGATTCGATCACTTTGGAGTTCCTACTGCGGGCACATGGAAAATATTCTATCTCTGAAGTGATCAATTTACCAGAGTTTCACTACAGTCTAAGCCTAAGATGGGAAACAAGGGAGAGTTGCCTCTTATTTATAGATATGACAGTGCATCGCGATATCGCGGGGGACGACGCGATATCGCATACACGATATTGCGAAGGATGCGATATCACGACAGCCGCGATATCGTGATCCCATCACCAACTATTTATTCAGTGTTATTCTTCACTATTGTTGTTGGCAATGCACAATTGGTATTGCTCAAATAGAATCTCATCTATGTAGAAAGCTCAAGTTTCCTTGCAAAGAAGGAACATGCAAACTATATAATGCAAATAGCATTAAAGATGAACACATTTTCTTACAATATCCTACATTTAAGCATATTAGACATAAGTGAAATATTAAAGTTGTAAATTTGGTTGACTTGTTTCCAAGAATACTTGTAATTTTCTTAATGATGTTTTCAAAACTTATAACATGTACATTTCTAATATCCCATAATTTTGAAAAGGTCCACTAAGGTAACAAAATTTTAGTTTTAATTTCAGAAATTTTAAATTATAGTTTTACTTATCTCCATTTGGTTTGAGCTTCATGTAAATTTGTGACGATGCCATTCAAACCTATGCATCTAAAGAATCTAGTATGTGGAACTGTGGAATCAAGAATTTGCAATTCTGAGAACGTGTTCATATTCATGTAAGGCCAAAAAAGATGGTACCGATAACTAGGGATTTGATTGAAAAAAGTTAAAATATACTTATTAAAAGAGAAAGACAACAGCTCCAATGAAATTTTACAAATCTTAGACTAAATGTGTTTGCTAGTTACAAGATTTTTTTATTACTTCGTATCTTTGTCACAAATAGAAATATTTTTGTGAAAAGTACCCGTTACAAGTTTACTGCACTTCTGTACTTGAAACCCTGCCTGCTGCAAATGGTTCATGAAATTTTCATGAGATGTGCAAATCACCAGCATATAGATTCAAAGTTTTATGATATCTTACTTCTCTTAACCCCAAATCTTGCAAAGCATAGGCCCATATGCTTTTGCATTTCAAGTAGAATAGAATATAGTTTGATAGTCTGCAGAAAGAAAGGCAGCATTACAAAACACAACAGTGAAAAGTTTATCCTTCTCTGGCTACTTGCTATCACACACTCCAGGTTTGGCTTTGCAGGGTTGGCAAGACTACTGCTTATTCTACAATCTACATGGAATGCAGAGTTCAAACGTGCATGCAAGACTCAAAATGCAACTCACAAGAAAAAAGTCAGTTTTGGACACCAATGGGTAACTGACTCTTTCAGGACACTAATGGGTAAGTGACTCTTTCAATCCAATCAAATACGGAATTTACTGACCCGATTTCTGGCCAGATGCGGCATCAGGCAGCTAAAGAACGCAAACTCCGTGCGATTTTTGAAGAGTCAAAACTTATCGGTTAGGAAACGTAAAACGGCCTCATGGAAACATAAAGTTTTGACTTCTCTTACGTAATTTGAGACTTTTACCAAGTCAAAACTTCTGGGAAACGCAAAAAGGTGGCATCGAAACGTAAAGGTTTTGACTTCTCCCGCTCAAATTGTGGACTTCACAATGCAGAAGCGCCGTATCGTGACTAGGTTCACATATTTTATTGTTTCAAAAAGTAGGCAGGTCATATTTTATTGTTTCAAAAAGTAGGCAGTTCGAAACGCGTCTTGACTATTGTAACAACGCTGCCCCAAAGAACGTTGTTCGGCACCCCAAGAGTTTCCCAAGCAGATTCTGAATTCGGGACAAAACTCAAGAGGAATACGCCTTAGCAATCAACAATCCTAAAACACATGCCAACAACCAAAGTGTTAATGTTAGCATGTCTCCTGAGCGGTGTTTCATAAACAATATTCACGATTCGCTAACAAGCTATGCCAGTATGGTTCCGAAGACACAAGGAGAGGAGGACCCCTTGTGCCCCGACGGCCCCCGAACCGTGGGGGAGGTAGCAGGCTACCAAAAACCCTGCTACCTCTCTCACAACTATTGTGTCTTTTTCCTGTTACAATCTATACACCAAAAATGGGGTGCCGGACCCCGAAAAGAAGTTTTATTGAAATTAAAGGTGGATCAATTACAACAACTTAAATAAGTCATAGGGCTTGAATAAGTCATAGGGTTAAGGGGAAGGGAAAGCTGAGAGCACTGTGAATGAAACTTAGGAAACCCCTTACAAATAAACAAGTATTAAAGGAATAAAGGGCACAACCAAATGTCCACACAAACTGGCTTGTTACAAAATAGAATGACTTAGAATTAGATGAGGCAAAGAGCTCTCAATTAAGAATACAGATGGTTCTAATCACCAAATATGACCAAATCAGACCTCTTACAATCTATACACCAAATATAACCAAATCAGCTTAACCAATAGGATACCATCTGATTTGAATCAACTGGTACTCTTCTTTGAAAGTCAACACATTATCGCCCTTATGAAACCTTACCCTCTTTAATAAATATCGACTGGATTACCCTAGCGTTACCACAAAGCAAACCCATCAAAACCTTCACTAATCCACTCATCCCACCCTTCACACTTTCACCTATCTACAAACTCCCTCCACTGATCCACTCATACCACCCTTCACACTTTCACCTATCTACAAACTCCCTCCTCTAGAAAAACAAGAAAGGAAGGAAGCAACATGGCTCTCAATCTAAGGTCCGGTCCGGGATGCAAGTTGTGATGATGATGATGGTAATGATGAGTGCGACTGCCAGAGCACCGGTTAGGGCAGAAGCACTGGCTTCGGCGTTGCAGCCAAAGGTGTGGCCACCGGTTCAAGCAGCAAAGCTCTATAACATGACTTTATATGTGCATGTGAACCTCACCGCCCGGCCGGGGTAAACGGCAGCAACTCCGATGGAATGAGCTTTGGCACTATCATCGCCGTGGACGGCCTCGTCACCCAAGGCTCTACACCCAACACCACCTGCGTGGGCCGCTTGCAGGGCATCTATGCCAACGTTGCTCTCTCCGGAAAAAACTATCTTTGGCCGGTATCCTTCATCTTTCACAACCGCCAATTCAATGGCTCCACCATCCAGATCTTGGGCGCTAACCGTCCGCACCGTATCCGTCCTGGGTGGAACCGGTGTCTTCAGCTTCGCCACCGGTACTGCAGACATATCTCTGTACTATCTCAACCCCAGTTCCATGTATACTCTGAAATTCCATCTCAAGTTCTATACCCCTGTCTTTTAATTGTCCCGCATCATTGCGTGTAATTCCCCACTGTTCTCCGTTTTGGGTTGGTCTTCTGTGCTTTCTGTCATATTCTCGTTTTGCATTGTGAGTGCTAATCTTTGTGTTAGAAAATAAACAATACTGTGCTGCTGGCTATAGCAGGTTTGCAAAGGTGTTCCTGTTGGATCACAGTTTGAGAAATCTGTGATTAATGGTGAGATCTGTGAAATATCGCAATGCAACATTAAAGTCGATTCAAAATCTAATAAATCCTGATATATTTTTATTGATTTTTTAAGTTTACTGTATTGTTTATTACTAATTCTGATGCCAAAGGAGAACTAAAATTTCTATATTTGATTTTCCACTCTAATTGAGCCGAAAAAAATTGGAAAATACAGCAACCAATATGGGTGAATATAACTGCTCTATTTTACTAATATTGATGATTTTAATCTGATTCTTACACTGATTTATTCAGATTTTTTTAATCAGATTTATAAAAACTGCTGCGGTTCACAGTAATCGTGATAATGAACTTGGCCTCAATGCTTGGTGAATGATGTTAACAACACAAGTTGTAATTTGTCGATTCTGAATTCGTAAGTGGTAAGCTTTAGCTTTATTTAAGGTACCGTGACGCCTTATTTCAGTTTCATATCAAGGAAATACGGAGACACATCTAAACCAGTTCATGCGCTTATATATAGTTTTCCACCATAATTTTAAAAGTAAATTTATCCGTTTAGAAATTCTAAGAGGTATACAGGACACCGAATCGTGGTATTACTCTTCCATGAGTCCAGTGGTTTAGAGGAAAACTCAAGATGCTTATTTCAGGATTACTTCGGAATTAGTTAACTATCTTCTGGAGTGAATGAGTAATAATCCTTTGGTATAGTAAACTCAAATTCTTGGCAGTCGCGGTTTGCAAAGTGAATGAGTTCAGTAATCACGGCTACGTGTTGCGCTGGAAGCGATGAAATACCTGAGCTTTCCTCACGTTTAACTTAACACACAAACATGTCACAAGCTCATGTCACAAGTTAATTTATGTGGCAGGATTACTTCGGGAGAAAGAAGAGGGTGATATACTTGCTTTTCCCTTATGGTTTCTTCATTTTAATTGAAGATTGTATTTTAGATTGTTGAAATTGAATACGTTTCTTAATGCTTAGAAAAAGCGTAATTTGTTGACTGTGAATTGATAAGCTCGCGGGTTTACATTTGTTTAAGCTGCTGCGAGGCCTTGTTTTAGTCAAACTACCCTTGCCTATTAACGCAATACCTAAATACGTACATCAGTTCATCTGTTGACGATATATCATTTTCGACCGTAATTTAAAAAATAAAACTTACTGTCTAGAAATTCTAAAATTGCTTGTTTATCTGGTCATCTGTGCATGCTCAGTCACAAGGATGGCTAACTCATGAATCTGAGGTATACATGACAATTTTATCGTGATATCCGCTCATTTACAAAAGACATTTACTGCTGCATGCAGTCCACTCGTTTAAAGTAAACATTAAAATGTTTATTTGAGAATTACTTAACCTTTTTTTGTTTTTTTTTTTACAAAAAAATCCGAGCGAATTTTTTATTCCCAAAAAAGAAGGCTATACACACCAGAGCTACTGACCCCACACCGATAGCGGACCCTAACCCTAGGTCCCCCCGCAAGTCCCGTCCACCACAGGGCATCCCTGTTAGTGGGTGATATGTCCCATCCCCAAACCCTACGCCTCCACGTTAGGGGCTTTTGGGATGTTCGTGATTAGAGCCCTAACTCTCCTGAGGGGTTTGAAGGCCAGGGAGTTGCTCTCCCTAGCCAGCAGCTAGGCAATGTTGATTTTCTTCAATTATCTAGGCAATATTTGTCATGTGGTCTTTGATAACGTTCTCAATCCATTGCAGCGTCTAGCTATATGATTATGGGGGCACGATCGGTTTCTCATAGAGCGATCCCTCAGCAAGTTGCGGTGGCCCCCTGTCACAAGACGTCTGCCCCCCGTGTATTCTCTAGGTCTAGTGTCTGCAATGGACGAATCCCTCCGCGGGGCCTAGGCTAGCCCACCCCACTCGTAGTCATCACCCTCAAAGTCCTAGGGGGGGGGGGGGCGTTGCCATAGTCCCATCCGAGACAACGGTATTCCCTACTGAAAGACCATGTTGCCCCTACCGTCGTTGATACACCTGCATAGGTTGAGGTGGCGGCCGGAGCAGCAGGATCGGAGTGCCAAACCACCAAAGGGCACGGATTACCCCCGGGTGCCGGCCAGGGCGTCGCCATTGCAGAGACTCCCAAAGGAAGGGGGGAGGTTGACCAGAGTCTCAGTGCACATGCGCTTGAGAAACATGAAGTGCGCCCTGTTGACTTTGTGATGTGAGCCCGACTGAATGAAGTAACTCTCCACCAACACTGCCGCAACACACTAGACAGGCGAGAGGGTTGTCCCCCGAATGTGGCCGTTGGTCGTCCAAGGGATGGAGCCTCGGAAGAAATCGGTAGCATCAGCCTAGGATCGTGCCACTGAGCAATCTGGTCCCTCATTGAGGGGGCACTAATCATTGTGGCCAAGGCATCCACAGTCACCAGGATTTGCCATCCACGTAACACTATGACCACCATGTTCCAGTTTGCGTAGAATGGCTGGACGTCCAGCTTCGGGTGCACCATGATGCATTGCAGCACGTTGGTCCACCCCATCCCCGTAACTAGCTGCCAGAGCTCAAGTTGGTTTTGGATGTTGGTAGCACGCAGATCGAGATATGCATGCGTACCCATGACTGCAGTAATTTCACCTCAGAGTTTGTGGAACCGGTGAGCCAGCATGGCAGGTGGGTGAATATTTGTCCCTTTAAAAACCCTATTGTTTCTGGCACACCAAAGGGTCCATAACGTAGCGAGCATCTGCGAATTTCCTAAACAGTTGAGCGGGGGGAGGCCGACCGTATGCCATAAGTTCCTAGCCACATGGTCGTCATGTAGGAAATGGTGGAGCATCTCTTCGTATTGATTGCACATCGGGCAAATGATGTTGATGTGCATGCTACGTGCCTACATCCACGTGCATATGGGGAGTGCCTAGTTTAGGACTAGCCACCCGAAAGCCTTAATTTTTTCGAGTAGGTGGCCTTTCCACAGATGCATCCATCTGGGGTCCACTAGGAATTGACTTTTGAGCAGCTCCCGAGGTGTAAGGCGATCTCGTCTCCATGTGTGAGCATGCTGATATGCACGTAGAGTTGGCACCACACCAAGGAGTTCGACCCAGTAGCCGCCCAGGGTCAATATTTCCTCAGCAAGATTTGCACCCACTGGGGGGGTTGTCTAACGACAAGGAGATTCTGTAGAGAAGCCGCTACCTACCCAAGGTGGATTCCACCACAAAGGGAAGAATGCCAAGACCACTTACTGGGCGAGGATGAGCAGTCTTTTCCCATGACACCAAATGCATTTTCTATCCCCCCTTTCCCCTCGACCATACAAAATCCCGAATTATCATGTCAATGCTCTAAATGACGCTGAACAACGAAGTGGCCATGGAGGCGGAAAATCTTGATATGGCGGCCAGCACCGTCGTCTCTAGCACAATCTTCCCTTTTCGGGACAGGAACCTGTTCGCCCAGTGGGTCGTGCACTTTTGGAGTTTCAGTATGAGCGCTTGCCAGTTGCGTTGTTTGTGCCAGTTGTGCATTGGAATGCACAGGTACGTATCTTCCGTGTCCCCTAGGAGAATCCCCAAATATCTGGATGACCTTGGTGTGGACACTGGGGTGGGTATGGGTGAGGTAAAGCACAGACTTACCTAGGTTGGGAGTCAGCCCCACTTCCCTCTTCGTCCTGTCTAGTGCCCACAGGAGTGCCCGACCTTGAGGCATAGTGGCACAGGTGAAGATCATCGTATCATCTGCAGAGTGGGAAGTTAAGCATCTGATGTCATGGATGTCTAGCCCCTAAATGCCTTCTTCTGTACAATAGGTTTGCATGAAGTCCATCACTAGGAGGAAAAGGAACTGGGAGAGGGGATCACCTTGTCGAAGCCCACAGCCCATCCCTTAGAATCCCTAGAAGTGGCCATCAATGTCCAGCGAGTACTGTCCTCCATTTTGAACCTGGAGGCACAAATCCACGAATGGTTTTGTAAACCCTTTTTCTTGCATCACCGTCCTAAGGGAGGCCCAGTTTACAGAGTCATAAGCTTTAGTAATGTCTAATTTGATGGAAAGCCTGATGAATCTGGCAATTTTGAGGGAGTGCTAGATTTCTTGTAGGAGCAGCACCTAATCCTGGATATGAAGGCCTTTGACGAACCTAGCTTGGTTCTATCCGATCAGATGTGGCATGAGGGGTATCATCCTAGCAACCACCATCTGTGAGAAGATTCGTAGGAGGGAGTTATAGACAACAATGGGATAGAAATGCCCGGGGGATGTGGGGTTAGCTGGCTTCGAGAGCAGGAGGACCACACGCAAGCAGTTGATTTCCTTATGAAAGAATTACTTAACCTTTAAGTGGAACTGAAATTGATATTTAATTAGATCTATTACTGGATCTATATTACATCACAAATATACATTTTACTAGTTTTAAAAATATCATTAAAATGTTTACCAAGTGTTCTTGGTAACATTCTGAATAAATTAACAAAATTTGCAACTAAAATATCTTATCTATATCTAATGTGCTCTAACATAAAACATTATAAAAAAATATGGTATTCATTTTTAATACTATTTGTATTGCACAACTAGCATATGTATTTTTCACAAGAAATTTTGAATCATCTCAGATGATGAGATCCATCATCTACCTCTTTCAACTCTCAAATGCTAAGATACTATGGTTGCTTTGGTATTTGTTCATCATCACCTATGAGGAATAGTAGCACATAAATAGTTTGTTTTTGAATTAACGCCTCTCTAAATACTATTCAAATAAAAATTGCTCCAATAAAATATGCATAAAAGCTATAGACCCTTTTTGGTCTCACAATGATGTAATTTAGCGTATCTAATTTTCAATTATTGAAGTCTAATAAAGAAGTAACTTTAAAAATTGATAAACAAAGTCACATAGCTATGATAATTTTTAAACTTCTTAATAAAAAATAAAAAATGAAAGGATCGTAATCTCTATTTTTTAGGGTAGAGAAAAAAGAAAATGAAGACCTAGTTCAAGAAGTGACATTGATGATCGACAGAATAATGCATATTAAATCATTTAAAATTAAACATGTTATTTCTTTTGGTTATAAAAATGGCAAAACTAGGCACATGGTTAGATTTCATGATCTAGATGATAGATCCAAAACTTGAAAACATTGTAGACACTTAAAGGATCATAAAATTTAGATCAATGAAAACCTTACTATAAGGGAACTTGCAATAAGATGTGTAGAATGGAGGAGAGTGAAATAGAGGAGAGCAAAAGGTTGCATATAATTTATGGATGCAAAAGATCATACAACAATTATTAAAATCAAGTATACAAAAAACTTCACAAAAAGATATATTATGTTTTCAATTTGGATTTTTAAATATTGATGGATCAATACTAAAGAAAGGAATATCAAATATTTTTTAAAATGTAATTCAAAAACATGCTTTCATTTATAACAAGGTTGCATATTTTTAAGAAGATTTGTAGATTTTAAGACTAATAGCATGTATGAAGGTGCAAGTGTTTCAAAAAAGTTTTATACCTAGAATTTTTAAAATAGAAAATTTAAAACTTGTAACAAGTTGTATGAACTTTTCTAGCTTGTGAACTCACAAAAACTATTATAGTTTATTGTGAAAAGTATAAATTAGAAAATTTTTTAACTAGAAAATTTTTTGTAAAATGCTTCTTCAAGTTTTATTGAAAGAATGTGCTTTTAAAACTTTAAAACTTTTATCTAAAAAAGAAAGAGGTAGTGGATAATTTAAGGGATATATCTACTTGTTGTCAAGCATTAGTACAAAAGAAAGGGTTCTTACAACTTTCTAAGTGTAAAAATATTAACAGCTTTTTAAAAAAATTCAAAATATTTTAAATTAAAGAAATTGTATAAGAAAAAATAATCAAGTTAAACCAAGTTAAATAGAACTACATTTTCAAGTTCAAAACAATGAAGAATAGATAAGAAAAACTAGAAATGGTAGAGTAAGAGAAACAAGTACATATAAACCATCTGTAAGCTTTCCCCTACAATGTGTACATAGTAAAAACTAGCAAAATTGATCATCTTTAGAAAATTTTGTAAACTTTACAGCCATTCATTAATGTTAAAGTATTTTCAAGTAAAAATTTATGAACTATATAGTAAAAAATGCTATTAATAGCACTTTATCAAAGTAACTTTGAAAACAAAATTTTCATATAACTTGGCATACTTTACAGTAAGATGAAGTATATATAAAAAAGCAATAGAGACTCTTTGTTTTCTTGTTATAAGGGTATGCAAAGAAAAATCTATGAAAAATAAAATTGAATGATGAAAATCTCTCATGCATAATTTGTATGTAAATACCTAAATTAAAACTTCTCAAAAAACCTCTAAAAGCCCTCCAACTAAATTCTTACATAAAATGTAAAGAAAGAATGAAAGACATTCTGGTTTGTGAGGTAACTCGATATAATATTGGTGGTTCATTATGCATTGGACAAGTAAAGATATGATACATAAGATACTTCTTAACTACAATTGGTGGAAGGTACAAAATCTTTAATGTTACATGTTGTGTTCCTAGTCTTTCATTTAAAACTTTTCACAACTATATAGTTTTTGTAAGGAAATATACCAAATGCAATTTTTTAAGGAAATGTGAATCCATGGTGCATAATTTTAAACTAATTTTTCATGTTGTTGCTAGTTTTATATATTTTTTAATTTATATTAAAAATTAGATTCTATTATGTTAAAGAAGGCTTCCAATTAGAGTTTGGTTTTAGGCCTTTCGGGTAATTGCGATATCTCAAGATTATTTAATTAGTTGGAGGAAAAATCATTTAGAGGAAATATCATAACTCTAAAATATAAGATAACTATAATTCATAATTTTTTCTATAATTATGAGTTGCATAATTTTTACTGACTACTTATAACTTCTTTCAATGATGAGCATAATTACATTAACCTAGTTCATAACTTAGTACTATTTATAAGCTATTGTAGATGGTCTAGAACAAGCACTGTTTCTGGTTCTATGAGTAAATCATAACATAATCTTTGGGCTTGCTTCATATGGTTATTGTTCTATTATTGTTTCCTTCTTGTTGATTCACATTATTATTATTAATGTTTGTGAGGTATAGACTTGGGTTCCTTTATACTTCCTAAGTGGTTATGACCCTAGAAACACCTCCAAAGAAATTCATATTATAACCCATAGCCAACATTCTTTGTAATTTGATGGAGAAATAAAGGCAAATACAATTGCCTTATTTTCCCAAATATTTTGTGTTATGTCCTCATGTTACTAGAATTTAAGACTTCATGCAACCCAGCTTACAGAAGTTGCAAAGTCCATGTATGCTAGCTTATGAAAGCTAAAAATGCTTCAAAAGCTACAAAATTTGGTATCTTAGCCTTGTACACTAAGCATTGTAGTTTTGTATGCTAGACTACCTACAAAGATAGTGTACAAAAGTTGGGTTTTAATCTTGTACATTGGGCATGAAAATTATGTATGCTAAGCAGCACACAAAGGCTAGGTATGGAGAGTAAAGAATTAGATAAAATTAATTGTACTTTTCATTCAAGAGTTCAAGGTACAACAAAAGGTGCCAGAAATCTATCAGCAATCATGATAAACTTAACTAGAAACAAGATAGGGACCCAAGGATTACTTAAAAAAAATCTATTTCATTGCAAGGACTTTTGACATTTTGCATCTATGCCAAATATGAGACTTTTAAGTAGTGAAAACGTCCAAGAGTCCATGAAAATCACCATCAATCTTCCACAACACAAACTACTAGAGAATACAAGTGAAGTTAAGAAGCACATCAGTGTTGATATGTTGTAGAGTACACCCTACAATTGTATCAGAGCTTAAGGATCTTATTGAATCTTTTTGGTTTTCTAAAACTCATAATCTATATCTTCTAAATCTTTTCTTGTAACATTTTATTTTAAATCATTAATATCAAATTTGTAGTTTCACCTTTACTTTTTGATTCTTTTGCTTATTATCATGTTCTAATCTTCTATGCTGTGTTTTAAAATTAAGATGATCCTTTGCATTTTTTATTACCCAGTAACAAGTGTTCAAGTCCTCAAGCTATCTACCAAACCATTTAAGGCACTCTAAATCCTCTTCCTAGGTTTGTTGGATTTGAGCTTAAACTATTCCATATGGGAATTTTTGGTCTTCCAAAATAGAATTTTTCCATCACTACAGTTTCTAGCATTAGAAGGAAGGCCTCTACCTAACTTATTCATATAAAACTATTGTAATGTTTGTCTTTTTCTACCTTTTGTTCATGATAGCATGTTTTTAACAATCTAATCAAATAAATTAATTTTTGTTTTTACTTGGTGCAACATGTATGCCACAACCAATTTTTGGCCAAAACAAACTTTTTTTCCATGACTATTTGTAATGCAGTTTGTAGTGTAGGCTTTCTTCCCTACAACTGACAACTTTGAAAAAATTATCTTTATTATAGGTGATGTAGTGCACAACATTTCTACCCATCATGCACTAGATAGAAATTTTAAAAAAATAAAAATAATTTTTAATTTTACAATTGTGGTCAATGCATATGCTAGAACCTCTTCCTAATTTCCTAGTATTAGCAAAACTTAGAAAATTTTAAGTTCTTATTGTAGCTACAATCTTCGTATGCTGAAACTTTTACTTATTGTGTATGCTAAACCTTTTATATGCTATGTATGCTAAAGCTTTTGTATGTTGTGTACACTAAAGCTTTCATATGATGTGTATGCTAAAACTTTTGTATGTTGTGTATTCTAAAACTTTTGTATGTTGTGTAGTTAAGGCTTCGTATGCTAAAGCTTTCATTTGCTTCATATGCTAGGATTGTCTCATAAGCTAGGACTCTCATATGTTGAGCAATCTCATACACTAAACCTTCTAGCTTACTTCTCAATTTAACACTTCATTGATTCCTTTTCATCAGTACACTATATTACCACTTAACCTCAACTACATGACTCTTAACCAAGATGGAGTTTGTGTCTATGATTCAAAAGACCCAACAATCATAGAGTATAGGTAATCACTTGGGCAGATGGATAGGAATCTAGATTTTGTAGTTATAAATGAGAAATTCTATAACTTCCTTTATGTAAAAATATAGGTTGGCCTCCTCATTCCATGCTCTAAGTCTAATGCTAAGTATCAATTTGAAATCGTACACTAGGATGGGAAAGAATACATCCCCTCATCTTATGATAAAATTCCTTTGACTAACTTCTATGCATACATGCTAGCAAATGTTATAGATGTAGATGAGTGGAGTGAGGATATTAGTTTGGATGAGCATCAAGAGGAGCAAGATGAGTTTGAGACGAAACAAGAGCTAGATACCTTTATCAGAAGCCTCTTCCAATAATCATCTCCCGAAGAAAGTGTTCCTAGTTGTGCATCTCCTGTGTCATCTATAGAACAACTTTCTTAATCTTTTTCTTTTCCTACACATTCCACTATGTTTGGGACAACACCTATCATTTCTACCCACCAAGATCAACCTATATTCCAACCTACCTCCCTATTTTTGTCAATGCCCTTTGCTACATAATGTTTCTTTGCACAACCATCACTTGTGATGCCTATCACATCCCATCCTTTCTAAATCCCAATGGACCCTTCCATGGGATCCCAAGCTACACAAGCCTCTCATACCTCCTTCATCTCCTTTATCCCTTAAGTTCCAACATAGACATCCTTTTTATCATTCAACCCTCCCGCCATCATGACTACCCATCCTCTTCTGTCACTACCACTGCCCATTTCATAGCCCCAAGCCTTCCAATTTCCTCCACAACCATCTACACAAATGTCACAACCCATGGGGCTACTCCAAGGTCTAGATGAAGTCTTCCAAATGATCTAGGACCTCATCAAAAAGCTAAGAAAGCTCAAAGACTCTACTACTCAAATAATTAAGATAATGAACTTCTACCAAGATGATCCCATTAGTCCTACTATCTCTTAGATATCTCTTCATGTGGGAATTTTCATTCTAGTTCACCAAATACAATAGTGGGGATGATCCCAACTCACACTTCATTACCTTTTGTTCCAAGTGCTTATTATTACAAACTTGGCCTACTACCATTTTGTGTATCTTCCCTATGTCCCTCACTGGAAAAGGTTTGGATTAGTACCACACATTGCCTAGAGGGTTCATTACCTTACTAGAGGACTTAATTTTGTAGTTTGTTAACCATTTTAACTATAACTTGAAACCTAATAAAACTCTTAACTAATTGATGAAAGTAAAGCAAGGGTTCCTTGAACCTATGCAAAAGTTCATACAATGATGGAATGCTCTTCTCAATGAGATTCCTAAACCTAGAGCTAAGACACATCTTCTAGTTATATTTAAGGGGATGGTTAATGATTTTATTAAGTTCAAAATCTATTACTTAGACCCACTATCCCTTAGTTAAGCTTTCTCACAAATGAAGAACATAAAAGATGATGTTGAAGCTAGCCATGAGCCTACCTATGTGACATATAAGAATCAATATATACAAAAGGATAGGGACAAGGAAAAACAAAACCAAATAGCTATAACCACTATGGCCAAAGAAAATAAGATGACACAGAGACTAAAAAAAATTAACCAAATGCCCCCACCACCACCACTTAACCCTCAATGTTAAGGGCCTCTATGTCTAACCAATCAAGGCCTAACTTTGAAAGGAAGGATCAGTCCAAATATATGAAGTTACCCTTGAAACCATCTAAGCTCCTTGAGTAGTTGCAAATTACTAAGAATGAACATAAGAGGCATGATTGTCTATGTGGGATTGCTAAGAATCCCATTGTAGCAACCAAGGACAATCCACCAGTGCCAGAATATTTCAAACTAGACCAATTTTTCCACTATCATCAATTGCCCGATCATGGTACCGATTTCTACTTAGCTTTAAAGGATGACTTGTAAATGATGAGGGACAATAGAGAGTTAGTGTTAGATGCTTCCAACTCTATTAGACCTTAGAACCAAAACATGTAGGTGTACAAGGATTCCTTAAATACTAATAATGATCCATATATAATAGCCATATTCAATATTAGGAACAATCCTAAACTTGCTAGGGAGCTATTTGTGATTTGAGTGCCTTCTTGTGATGAAAGGGCTTCAACTTCATCAATTTTAAGAACTCCTTTTCACATAAGGATACCATCACCATCACCTTCTAAAGAACCATTCATCATTAGGATGCCCCCTCCTACCACTATTAAGCCCATGACTCAAGATGACCAACATTCCCTTATGGTAGCTAATACCACAACCTCTTCACAACGAAATAATAAAAAATCACTGAAAAAATAACATAGGAGGATAGTCCATAAGTCTAAGGCTAAGAACAATAATCCACCAAATGTGTGGAAGGAGATTGGTTTACCAAAGCCTACTCCCATTTCAGTAGTACTCATGAATTCAAATGATCAAGTTTCCTTAAAGAACCTACATAGGAAGAGTAATAAACAATAAAAAAAAGGAAAAGGAGCCTAAGAAAAATTCTTAAACATGAGGTGAAAATATTGGGTAGAATGAACGAAGTCAAAGGTAATAAGAACGAAAAAGTAACAAACAATGACAAAGACTTTCTCGTTGCCATGGAGTAGGTCAAGCTCTCACTTCAACAAAAGAATACCACATTGAGCTTATATGACTTAGTTATGACCTATCATGCCCACCATGAAGCCTTGGTTTGTATGCTAACTTCTATTCCTGTGATTGAGGATATCTTAGCCAACAAAGAATTTACACATGAAGTAATAGTGTCACCCTTACGTAAAGAATAAATGAAGCCAAACACTTCAACATTTTTGGACAATGAGGTAAAGTTCAACTTACAAAGTGTTGAGGTGTCAAGATATCCCTTGTTTATAAAGATAAGAGTTGGCTAGTATAAGGTACACTAGGTACATGTGCATGATGGGGAAACCACTAATTTTATCCCCTTTCTTATCATAGAATTCTTGGACATGGCTAAACACATTCATAACACCTCCATCTTAGCACTTAAATCTTTTAATGGGTTGCATGTAGAAGTAAAAAGGTCAATTTCATTGGATTTTGTTGCTAGGGAACAACTTCCCACATCAATTGATTTCATTATGGTGGAAGAGACACTAGGATTTAACCTGATCCTAGGGAGACCCTTGTTGGCTAAACTACGAGTTGTCTCTTCCCTGATTCATCATGAAATTTATTTTCCTTACAAGGGAGGTGAGATTATTATCCATGGGGATAATGCATCTCCCTTGTCTATCAACAATGTTGACATAGAATAAGGATCCAAGGTGTAGTTTTAAGAAGCTCTCGTAACCCAAAACATAGCTAAGAAACCTAATGAAATTGACCAAGTCAAAATAAATGATGCAAAGGCCATAAATGAATCATGGGATGAACACCCATTTATCATAGTAAGCAAATGGAATGGAGACCATAAAATCGTGCAACAAAGGCCTTACACATTTTCTAATCTCTCAAAGATTAGAAAGCACTGGCACAATTGAACACTCTACCTACTTTCTTAATCATGTATCTTATGATGTAGCCTTTAATTTGTAGTTTTGCCTTCAATTTTTACATTTCACATTATATCTATGGTCTTCATTTTCATGTCTAGTTTATAACTTCATGCTTATTTCCTTTGTGTTTACATAAAATCATAAAACATCATAAAAATAAAAAGCATTAAGTATATGAAAATATATTTAAAACATAAAGACTAAAAACCAATTTATAACTAAAAATAATAATCCATAATAGTTAAATTCAAAACCAATGTTACACATGCTCACACTATCTGATAGATAATAAAAATAAATACAAAATGTTCGATAGCTATAGTTGCACTATGCAACAAATTATGTAAGCATATATAAAAGAATGATAAACAATATTAGGAGCTCAAATAGGTAAATAATTTCAATATCCAAAGAAAATGACATGAAATGAATCAAATAATAGATAGATCTATGTTGTGAGAGGAGGAGGAGAATCACCATCACCAACATCACCAAAAGCCTATAAACAATGAAACAATTCAAGCAATTAGTAATCATGATAACTTATAAAGATAACCAGTGAAGAATAAAAAAAATAGAAACTATAACTTAAATTCAACAAACCAAAACATTTCTTTTTCAAACCTCAAGAGATTTAGGGGCAATTTCTTAGAGACCTACTTCAAGCCTACAAAGAATCTATTCTTCACTCATATTAGACCAATCGGTGTCCCCTAAATCCATAGCTTCTAGGACCTTTTTCTTCTCTACATCCATCCATTTAAGTAGATCATGAGAAAAGTTAGTAGTACTGATTACTAGTAATCTAAGAAACAGGGTTATCAATAGCTACCACTAATTTCTCAAATAAGTAAAAGGCATCCTCTACACCTATACACTACACAAAAAACTCATATTTATGTTGTTTCATGGATTCCTCATGCCATGAATTTTTGTAGTTCTCTCTTTCCATTTTTGAGAGCCATTTGTGAGCCTTTTACCGCCTACTCCACTTCAAGATCAAGGAATAGTGATCACACAACTCCTTGGTCTTACAAATCACATGCTCCATCTACATATCCTTCTCCACAATGCTTCTAGCTAGAGCCACCTTGCCCCAAATGGCACCCTAATAATGAGACCACTGGATCTCCTTGGTATGCAAGGAATCTCAATTAGTCACCTATGTCTTTATGAATTCCTTATGATCATCAAGGCTCATGACTTTATTGTTCAACTTCTTGATTTGTTTCTTTGCTTCAATGAGATGTTCCCACTAGAGCTCATTGGAACATTGGGATCCTCAAAACATTGAGGCACATGATGTTGCATTTTTGGGAGCCCCTTCATACAACCTCCATGAAATGCTCTCTACATTTGAAGGAATCTCAAGGATCTCATCAAGCTTAGAGTCTTGTGAGGGGTTCCATCTTACCTTAGAAATTGTCAATAATAAAAACCTTAAAATAATAAGGAATAATAAGGATAAACCATAAAAAAGTACAACCATATGACCATAAGACATGAAAACGAACATTAAAACTATAAAAAAACATGAAAAACAAATACATTTGTACTATTATTACCAAAATCAGGTTCTATCTGTTGCAACCTACCCACCATATCACCCATCATGCCTCTCATGAACTCCACCTTGTGTGGGACCTCCACCCAAGGTTTAGTGTAGAATGTAGATGAATCTAGAGAAATATCACACTCTACAATGAGCAAAAAAAATGAATGAATGTCTATAAAAAAAGAACTAAAAATAACTAAAATAAAAAGTAAAGCTATAAATGCTAAAGCTCATCATGAAGGTCATGAGGTATGTCTAATACGGCATTGTCCTCCAGGGGTGTATCATCCAGGGAGGAGTTTGACATGTCTAAGGTCCCTATAGACCTTCTTTTCTCTTCCTCCATGGCAACAACATGATTAGATAGGTCATGTACCCTCCCTACGATAAATCAAAGCCAACAAGAATAAAACAAGCTAGAAAATAGTTGTAATTAAGAAATGAAACATAAAAAAATAATCATATACCTCCAATGGCCTGATCTACCTTGTTTAACTTGATTATCATCCTCTTGGATGCTGCTTGAGCTAGGGCTAAAGTGTTGTCATCAACTCAAGGTCTTTTTATCTTTTCTTTGGTGGTACTATCCACTTTGCATGCACCCGCTTAGCCTTCTTCGCATTGCCATGGACAACATGAGGCTCTCTCACCATGCTATTAGGGAAAACACAATGCACATCACTAACATTATTTGTAGTCATAGATAGTGATTCACATACTTCTTGCACTAGTAGGCCTATGATACACATCATTGGGGTAATATGTTTTGTCCATGGCTTGGAAAGTTAAAATTCATCACAAAGCATCCACCTTCCATCTCTCCTGATAACCAAAAAGTCTAAAAAACTTTTAAGGTATACATAGAAAAATATGAAATGTAGATGATGTTGGGAGTTAAGGTTATCACAGAGTTTATGGACTTCCTCCCTTAAGCCATTGATAAGGATTGTGGCCTAGTCAAACTTACTTCTACTAGTTAAGATCTTCTTCATGTCTAAGGCTTGTTGAACTCCCATGATTTTCTTTTATGATATAAGTGTGAGAAGGACCCTAGATCAAAAGATTAGATTACCTCTTTGATGGTACACTTACTAAAGGATAACTTAGCTCTAGGAGGTGAATTAAGCCAAGCTTCTAACTCCCATCTATAACTTGTTTCTTTTTCCACTATAGATTCTACCTTGATACAATTAGTAGGTATGCCAAAAAGATCACTAAACATAGATTCCTTAATGTCTAAAATGATAGAAAAACCATGGACACTAAAGAAAAATTTGGTAACATTCTCATCAAAATAGGTAATCATGTTCAGCATTTTAGCTTGTTACATAGATGGACAAAGTAGCATAAGGAGGTCAAACAAACCTCCATCTATTAACCTTTGCTAGATAAACTCAGGAGCCTTATTTGCCAACCATTCCTATGCATCACTAACCTTCCTCCATTTGAGGAAAATCTTCTCCTCAGTATAACCTGAAGTGATCACAACGATAGTAGACTCATGCACATAATTTGCAATGCAAAGAAATGCAAGGTGATTAACAAGATAACCAAAGAATATTAAGCAACAAAAACTATAAAACTCTAAAATAATGGACATATTAAAACAATTTTCACTTTACTAGGTTTATATGAGTGTTGGTGAAGGTCAATAGCCCTTGCATGCATGTCTAAATCTTAAAGTATCCAAAACTCATGTGCATGGTTATTAGCCACACATGTTTGGTACATCCAAGAATAACTTCACATTAAGTTGATTACGCACATAATTCCTTATGCTTTCACCTTGTCTAAACTCTTCCAAAGTAATGTGGACAATAGATAAAGTCTAATTATTAGCCACAAGTCCCCCAATGTGTACCTTATATCTAAACGAGAAAAAGAAACAAAACCCAAAGACCTTGAGACAAATAATTGCAAAGTAAGACAAATATAAATAAATAGAAAAATAATGCAAGACTAAGCTTACCCTTCTAGCAAGTAGACAAAGCTTGAGGAATTCTGGAATAGGGAGTTTCCCTATTCCCAATCATCAGGGTGTGATCAAGATGATACATTGTGAATTCTAGTATTCCTCAAATTTGTGATAATTGTTGAAGTAACACAAAATGTGTGCTTCCATCTCACTTCATCTCCATAACAGCTTCAGGATCATCCTTCATGAACTTGAGGATACACTAAGAAGAAATCCCCCTCCCAAAGAAATTCATATTATAACCCATAGCTAAAATTCTTTGTAATTTAGTGGAAATATAAAGGTAGATACAATTGCCTTATTTTCCCAAAAATCTAGCATTATGGCCTCATGTTACTGGAATTTAAGACCTCATGCATCCTAGCTTATGAAAGCTGCAAAGTCCATGTATGGTAGCTTATGGATGCAAAGAATGCTTCAACAACTACAAAATTTGGTATCTTAGACTTGTATGTTGAGCGTTGCAGTTCTACATGTTAGATAGCCTATAAAGATAATGTATAAAAGTTAGGTTTTAATCTTGTATGGTGGGCATGGAAATTCTATACACTAGGTAGCATACAAAGGTAGTGTGTGGAGAGAAAATAATTAGATAAAATTATTCATACACTACATAGAAGTATTCTAGGTATGATAGAAGGTGTCAAAAATCTGTCAGGAATCATGACAGAATAAACTAGAAACAAGATAGGGACCTAGGGCCCTACTTAAATGAGAATATGTTTCATTACAAGGACTTCTAGCATTTTGCATCTACATTGAAATTAAGACTTTTGAGTAGCATAGACACCCAAGATTCTACGATGACCATCATCATTCTTCCATAGTGTAGACCATTGGAGCATACAAGTGAAGTTAAGGAGCAGATCAATGTAGATACATTGCAAAAAATACCCTACAATTGCATCAAAGCTTAAGGACATTATTACATCTTTTGGGTTTTCTAAAACCCATAATCTGTATCTCCTAAACCTTTTCTCGTAACATTTTATTTCAAAGCATTAATATCAAAGTTGTAATTCCACCTTTGTTTCCTTATTTTTTTGCCTATCATCCTGTTTTGGTCTTCCGTGCCATGTTTTAAAATTAAGATAATCATTCACATTTTTTATCGCTCAATAATAGATGTTCAAGTCCTCCAATGATTTGGTAGACCATTTGATGTCCTCCAAAACCTTTTTTGAGGCCCATTGGATCTAGGTTAAACTGATTTGTATGGAAATTTTCAGCCTTTCAACATTGATTTTTTCTATCCTTGCAACTATTAGTGAATCATCATAATTTTTATTAATTAATTATGTATTAAGTTAAATAACTTAGGATTGTGTCTTAACTTAGAGAATATATTCTAATAGTTCCCTTCAAGCATTAGTTTCTTAACTCATTACCTCATGTTTTGCAAATTCAAGAATGATTAAATTTTTCTATAATTGTATTCTAGAAATTTTATTCTTAATACATCATTTTTTCCTTTCACTTGTGAATTTAAAAAGATAATGATTTTTCTTCTATCATACTTGATTAATTATGGGGATAATCTATTGGAGTAATGGTAAAGTACTTGTTTCTCAAGTCATAAGACATGGGTTTGAGCTTGGATGCAACTACTCAAAAGAGGCTAAGCTTTCGCTCATCACTTCTTTTTTACAAGGTACCTTCTCATCATGAAGTTGAAAATGTTAGAGGATGTATCTTTGTGAGAATAATGCTAATATTAAATATATGACATATAACAAAGAAGAAATATAATAATATTAACATGTATCTATTAAAGATATGTATGAGAATAATCTTGCAAATAACATGATGTATATGAGAGGTGATGAGGAAGAATTTCTAAAATCAAGGGATTAGTCAAAAGCTAATTTGGAAATATGGTTACAAGACTTCATGTATAAATATGAAGCTATGTTAATGGAAATTTGGTTCCTTATGACTTACCCAGTTTGGTTAAAAGTGTGGAACAACTCCTCATTTCTTATGCATTCTTACTTGATCTATCATAGAGTTTGATGTTTAGTTATTTTAATTCTTCTCATTTTCTTATTCTCGCATCTCTTACAATGTTCTTAATCATTTAATTTAGTATATAGCTGAGTGCTCAAATATTTGAGCCTCACAATTTGAGTAAAGGATCCTCATTTTCCATCAAATATTTTTTATCCTCCATTAAATCTTGCTCATACAAGACCCAACACATTATTTGTAACAAGTGTTATAGACAAGTAATCCCTAATTTATTCTGATGATTCTTTTTCCATGAATCCTTGTTCAACTATAGTTTATAGTGTAGATTCAACCATTTTAGTCAAAAATGAAAAATTTGATGAACTTGGACATCATTTTTCTCAGAGAATGACTTCACCAACAAGATCCTCTAGAAATTTAAGAGAAGTCATCAGTTCACCTAATCTTGATTTGTCCTCAAAGATAAAGAGGAAGGTAAAAAGCTTAAAGTGGTAGCAATGAACATTTGAAATAGCTCAATAAATTAGAATTAAAAGAGGTAGTTAATCCATGAAAGTTGTTGTGATTGTAATAATTACAAATTTGGGCTTAGAATTTGAGTTTTTTTGGGCCACATCATGGAGGTATGAGGTGATGTGATCATAGTCCTTGTTACAAGACTTGTTGAGTTTTTGTGAGTACTTGTAGGGTCTCAAGTTTTTAAACTAACTTGCAACTCACAAGCTAGGTTAGAAATCGATATATTTTGAATGGGTCAAAGGGGTAATAATTCAAATTTCATCAAGTTCTTTTGACTATTCTTTGAGTTTGTTGAGTAACTTGTCATGTTTATTCTGACAAAAATGAGTCACTCATAGAGTCCGAGTCTCATAACGTTGATCATAGCCCATAAGAGGTACCTCCAAAATCCTAGCATGAAGAGCTATGCTAATAAATCTAGTTTTTTATTTTAAGGACAAAAAACTTGATGTTAGATGAGATTTCTAAGGTAAATTCCTTGAGGTATGATTATTTGGATTTTTGTATTCTTTTTATCACATAGATGTAGATATAAGGGTTGGCATCATAGTCAAAAATGGGTTGTTGAAAAGAGATAAGAATTTTACAGAGGCCATCGGATTATGCATGCATTTTAAGTGCTACTATACTAGATTCAAAAAAAAATTTAAAGGTTTTTTTTTCCTAGCTGGATTTTAATAATAATACTGTTGTCCCCAAGAAAAGAATCATGCAGCCAAAGATTCTTATTGAAGCAACAAAAGTTTTGAAGGAGCCTTTTAGACAAGAAAGCCAACACATGTATATGTATAATTGTTCATGTTATTCTCAGTCTCTTGCACTAATATAATATTAAATTTAAAAGAAACTATAGAAAATAAAAAAGATACAAAGTTACCCTAGGAAAAACCTTCAAGGTGAAAAACCCTAGCAAAAAATTAGTTCTTAGACCGTTAGTAGCATTGCTTCAAAGAATTGAAGCTCAAAGAGATTTTACAAAGGAAGAGAGATGAATCTAAAGCTTATGCCCCAAAAGAATGTGGTGCATGGATGCTCCCTTTGAGCTCCTTATATACTCTTCGGGTTAAAAAAATAAATCCCAAATTAAACTAGGGATAAGGTAGTTTATTTTTGTAGGGATATGTATGGGACCAAATATAACAGACACGAATAAAAATATAACAAGTCAAGGTAGAAATATCTAAAGAAAATCAAGGCAAAGGAAGATCTACCTTCATCCACCTCACATTCTCCCTCTTAAAGGTAAAGCTACTTTAAAGAATAGTACAAATCATTTTTAGGAACTCAAGTTAGAAGAAGACTAAATGTTGATCGACACCAGAGAAAAGTTTTAGTAAGATTTGTCTTGGTGAGTACATCTATAGGATTTTCTTTAATTAAAATTTTATTCATTAGAATCCTTTGCTTTTTAATTCCTTTCGAATATAGTAATACTATATTTCAATGCACTTCGTTTGGGCATGAAAGGTTAGATTCTTGAATATGCTTATGGCACTTTGACTATAACAACTAGTATTAATCAAAGTTTGAGTGATGCCAAGTTCAACTATTTGCCTTTAGAGCCATATAGCCTCTCTGCATGCCAAGTTAGTAGTAACATATTCAGCTTCAGTGGTAGACTGAGTAACACAACATTGTTTCTAACTTTTCCAAGAAACAACACCACCAAAAAGATTAAATACATATCCACTAGTAGATTTCCTACTATCAATATCACCACCAAAATTTGCATCAATGAAGCCACGAAGTCCATTAGAATCATTTTTATAATAGACCCCATAATTTGAAGTATCACGAAGATATTGGAATACTCACTTCACTACAATTCAATGTTGTTTCATTAGATTAGACATATACTTGCTAAGTTTTCTAATAATGTAAGCAATATTAGGTCTAGTAAAGACCATTTCATACCTTAAATTACTAATAACACTATCATATGGAATTTTAACCATGAGCTCTTTTTCTTCACTTGTCTTTGGGCATTGTTCAACTAAAAGTTTAATACCAGTTTCATAGGGTGTAGTCATAAGCTTGCAATCATGCGTATTGAATCTTTTTAAAATATTTTCAACATATGTAGACTATCCAAGACAAGGATTTTTATTATCCTTATTCATTTTAATTTCCATGCCCAAATTTTTTTATGCAGAACCAAGATCCTTCATCTAAAATTCAAAAGACAAATGAAGTTTTAACTCCTAAATATCATGTATGTTATTACTTCCTATTAACATGTCATCAACATATAGTAGCAAGATAACATATTTTTCACTTGTATTTTTAACATACATACAGGAGTCTTTAACGCTTCTAATGAAGCAAAGATTTCTCATGTGGTCATTAAATTTTTTATTCCACATCCTTGGTGCTTTTTTGAGTCCATATAGATATTTTAAGAATCAACACACCATATGCTCTTTTTCTTTAGTTTCGTATCCTTGAAGTTGAAGAATATATATTTCTTCCTCAAGATCACCATTGAGGAATGTTTTTTTTTCACATTCATTTGTTCAAATTCAAGATCATAAACAACTGTGATAGCCAACAATGATCTTATGGATGTTAATTTTGGTACTAGAGAGAAGATTTCATCATAATTAATCTCCTTTCTTTGAGAAAATCCTTTAGTTACAAGTCATGCTTTGTATTGATTCCCATATTTTATTCTATACATCCATTTATTTCCAATGGGTTTTCTTTCTAATGGAAGCTCAGTTAATTTGCAAGTTTTTATTTTATGAATTGATGACAATTCGGCATCCATTTCCTATTTTCACTTTGCATTTTGCATAGACCAAAATGCTTCATCATATGTTGATGGCTCATTATTTTTAGTAAATAGGACATATTCTTCTAGATGTAAGGGTAATTTTCTTATATATGTTGAACATCTTAATAACTCATCTTTACTAAAAGTATTTTCTCCCTCATCATGTTATTCCTCCTCATTTACCATGCTATCACCATCCTATATGCTAGGGACAATATCCCTAGCTAAGGGAGGTACATCCTCAAAAATTTCATTATTAATTTCAATAGGCACATACATAGGAGTTACATCATTTGAAGGAGTTTCATTATTAAAATATTCCTCCTTCATAGATCCATGTTTTTCTATAAAGATAACATCTCAACTATAAATAACCCTTTTAGTTTGTTGGTTATACAACTTATAAGCTTTGACACCATGCCCATAACCAAGAAAACCACATTTGATAGACTTAGAGTCTAATTTGAATATATTAGATTTTGGAACATGTACATAGGCCTCACAACCAAAAATGATCAAATAATTTAAATTAATAGATCTGCCACTCCAAACTTCTTCTAGAATTTTTCTACCAAGTGTTGATGAAGAAGATCTATTGATAAGATAACATTCAGTCATTATTGCTTCATCCTAGAAATGCTTGTCAAGATTAGATTCACTAAGCATACAACTACCATGTTCCATCAATGTTCAATTGAAGCAC
>MNCI01019237.1:86608-155714 GCA_015680685.1 Gnetum montanum | reverse complement strand
AGTAAATTCTTGACTTCCGTTTTTCCTTTTTGATATGAGCTATGCTCAATCATAGAGTTGACATGGTGAGGTCATTGTTTAAGAAGCTATGTAGGTCACAAGCTACAAGCAAGTTACGATGGAGTTCTAATGAATGAAAATCCAATGATGTACATTTGTGATTAAGCAATTATGATTGTTAATATGGTTATGATGTGACTAGACATAGTGTGGTTATGACATGACTAGACATAGTTATGTGATGGCTTGTATTCTATGTGATCAATGCTTGCAACATATTCTACTATTATGCTTTTGAATTAGATATGATTATATAGCTATATGGTGACATGATGGATTACTTTGCATGTGATATGCTAACCCCAATGTAGGCTATACAAACCTCACCTTCATCATAGTATCATACACTATATTCATAGGTGATGTGTAAAGAATCCCACTCAATCATGTATATGCAAGTAATAGAGATGCGAGCTCTTGACGTTAGTAGGTCTAAGAAAGCTATTAAAGACCTTAGTTTTGTGTTCTTATGCTTCTATTACATATTATCATATGTAAGATGGATGTATTTATAGATGATATAGGCCTAGACAAATTATGATCTATGAATTTCATGTACAATATATATGTGATGTATATATAGACACCTCTTATATTAGACCTCTTAATTGATATGATATGTTATTTTGGTTATGCAAGTATATACCTATATATAAGTCTTATATGTAGATACAACTTTTTGAATACTAACCTCATAGATGCTAGTTGTGCATGTATTTTGTTATGTTGATTATTTGTATTTAAGATTTTTATGGGATGATTTATAGTCTTCCACTATGTTGCACAATCCAACTGTATGTATTTTATGTTTCAATTTCTTGTCTTATGGTAGACTTTGGTCTACACCTAAGCTAGGCTTAGGTTGAACACATTAGATGTTACATAATCTTAGCTTGTGAATTAAGAAAAGCAACATATGTTTTAGTCATTTAACAAACATGAACAAGAATAAGGTTTTTAGATCATTTCATCATCATCATCATCCGAGCCTTGTCCCAACCAAATGGGGTCACCTACATGAGTTTTTTTCACCATTCACCTCTAGGAAGAGCTTGATCTTTGTTTATTTGTAGTTTCTTAAAATCATCTTTGATCATTTTTTCCTATGTCTTAACTATTATGCATCTCATTTGGGGGATGCCCAAGGAACTACAAAAAAAAAAAAAAAAATCATTCATGAGATTTGACAAGGTTTTATAGTTGGCTACTAACTTGATGCTAACTCTCTTGCTTTCTTATTTTGGCTTCAGACCAGCATTGGAAGATTTTAAACCATTTCCATTTAAAAAATCAACAACATCTTATATGTATAATATGTGTTAGCTAGTGATGAATAGCATAAGTAGTTAGCTTATTATCTTATTAAGAAAGACATTGTTAAGTCAAATCACATTTGAGGCATTATTATTTTTCTCTATAATGCTTATATTAATGTATCATGTTGGTTGTATGTCTTGAAGATGTATCTATAGTTAAATTATTTAAGTTCTAAAAACTTCCTCCCTTCTCCTTCTTCCCCTTAAGAAAAATAATTTTATAATAATATTTCTTAGATAATAAGCTAACTAATTAAGCCACCCTTCATTGTCTTAGAAGTAAATATAGTAAAAGTTTCAATTTTGATAGTTTTCTTTCTAAGTTACATATCCAATTTATTTTGAAATCTTCAAAATCCAAAATATACAGCCAACAATATACTTTAGAAGAACTATAAAGGTATATAATGATGAGTTAAATAATTTTCTTCATCATCATCATCTTAGCCTTATCTTCATAAAATGATAAAAAAAATACCTTAAGTGCAATATCTTTTGATGTTGAATTTGAAGAATATTCTAAAATTTCATGTTTGATCAAGTTATTTTATCTTCTATTAAATTTTTAGAAAGATGAGTTAGAAATTATTAATCTTCTTAATTTCATTAAGCATATGAAATCTATTTTCACATCATTTGGTTCTCATAGACACTTTTATTAAAATCAATCTTCTTAATCATAAAAAGAAATTTGTATTACAAGAAAGCAAGAAGACTTATATTTAGCTAATTGCATATTATAAAGTTCCTAATTATTACAACTTTTTTCATTGTGAAGGATACTTATTTAATGCCTGTTCTTTTCTACTCAAGATAAAAATGCTAAGGAAAAAAACATGTTAAAATTAAGGATAAAAAAAAACTAATTTGAAGTTAAATATACAAAAGGTCAAGTTAATATCAATGATAAGAATGATCAAATGGCAATGAACAAACTAGAGAAGATAGAAGCTTTAATGATTATTTCTTTCTAGAGGAAGTAATAATCAGTTCAAATAGATAACCCATAAGAAAATTTTTTCGTCATCTAACAAGAATATTGTTAAGTTAAAGATTAAACCTTTTATTAATAAGTGAGCTAATGCTAATGACAAAGAATCATGATGTAAGGTCAATTGTGATAGACAATTTATTGAACGATTTATATCATCATTTTCTCATAGATCTTACTCTCCTACAAAAGATAGTATTTCACTGCGTTGCATCTAAAAACTGTGAGGAAGCTCAGAAGGCAAGTGGGACGTTTCACTGCGCTGCGATAGGAGCGGAGGCAAGCGGGTTAGTCCATTGCATGGATGTAAGTGGGACGGCCCACGGCATGGATACAAGAAGGACAGCCCAAGGCGCAGATGCGAGCGGGACGGCCCAAGGCGGGACGGCAGGAACAGCAGACACGATGAAGGTCGATGAGAAGCAGGAGACTAGAGACTTTGGTGAGTCCTCCAAAGAAGGACCAGCGCCGAGGATCAAAGTCCAGCGCCCAGACAGAGCCACTTTGGAAAGCTTGGAGTGCAGCCTAATTGGCAAGTTTGTGTCAGAAGGGGCATGGCCTTGGTTGGATCTGATCCGGCGCTGGGCTCGGGCAACGTGGGGGTTGGATACGGTGATGGTCAAATGCCTAGTAGACGATCGTCTCCTATTTTGTTTCATCTCCTTGGCGGACAGAGAAAAGGTGCTGGTGGGGGGACCTTGGTTCTATGGGAATCAGGGCCTGGCTCTGGCATCTTGGTGCCTGGGGGCTCATCGTGACCCGACCCTGTTTGAATAGGCACCGGTTAGGGTACGATTGTACGACCTCCCCCTCGAATACTGGTCAACCAAATTCCTGCAATTGCTTACATAGCTGTTCGGCTAGTTTATCAAGTTTGATCATTTCACAGAGGTCATGGAACACATGGGGTTCAAGTGATTCTACGTGTGGTGTCCTCTTCAACCAAAGGAACAAATTGAGGTATTGGTGCTGGACTTCGATCGCAGCGAGGAGAGGATCCACGTTTAGTTTGAAAACCTACCGAGGACCTCATCCCTGACGCGAGACTCTCGTTCGGGGGGTGGCCCAGCCCTTCACGATCATACTGCACACACCCCAGAGGACAGGTGGCATCTCATCGGAAAAAAAAAGCCGAGTCGCCACTAGGAAACCGCTAGCGCACAAGGATGAGACAGGCGTTCGAGGGGGATCTGTAGGAACAGGCCTCCTAAGGAGGGTAGGACTCAAGGTCAAACCACAACAAATGGTCGATTGCTAACCAGCCCCGAATGGCCGTGGGAAAAAGCTACGGAAGACTCAAGGGGGAAAGGCCTAGAGGAGATGAGACGAGAGGCCATGCCAAGCATGACGAGTAAGCCCTACTTTCACGCTCTGGTTGGTGATGGGGCTCTGTCTCCTGAGGGCCACCAAACGAAGAGGGCCCAAGCTGACTGCCTTGGATCACCGTGCACCCTGGCCTTGGGGGGGAGGGCCCTGTTGGGGGAGCTCTGTCGCCACCTCCAGTCACGGACTGGATAAATACTAGCCATGGGGCGGTGCAGCCCCGCTCCCCTCCAGGGGGAACGAGGCCAAGAAACGACTGAGGAACGGTGACACCGATGCCAGCGTTCAAGGTGGGGCGATCGGACAATAACACTCGCCACGTAGTTATTCGTCAATTTGGGCATGCAGCCCATACTCCAGGAGGTGTACCAAAGACATATGTCCCCATGAAGGTTCTATCATGGAACTGTAGGGGCTAGGGTACCCCATACAAACGACATACCCTGAAATGCATGGTGCGAGATGAGAGGTGTGATATTGTGTGTTTACAAGAGACAAAGCTTCAGTAGATGGAAGCCCAGGTGCTGCAATGGCTAGGGTGGCACAGGCATCTTGTGCCTAGTAGGGGACGTGCGGGAGGCCTTGCGATCCTCACCAAGGCAGACTCGTATGTCCGGGACACCCCTGATTGATGCATTACGGTGCACTTGCTGGTGCCAGACATCTGGATTACTAATGTTTATGGTGCTCAGGGGTGGCAAGTTCACCTTCAAGAACTTGCACGCATCACAGGGCTTGTCCCCAACGATGCTGGTTGGTTGCTGATCGATGACTTTAACCAAAGGCTCTATAGCTGGGAGAAATCTAGAGGCTCCATGGCGGAGCCCCCAGGGGCACCCAAATTTCACACGTTGTTGCAACAAAATGACCTCACCGACATCGAAATTGCAGCGTGCAGGTACACCTGGAGCAATCACCATCAAGGTACCACGCGGGTCCAATCCCGGATTGACCGAGTGTGGGTCAGCAGGGCGCTGCTGACTGACTGGGGTATCCATGCTTACGGGGGGTCTAGATGGCCTCTGACCATAGGGCTATTTTTTGCCAATTGGACAGTGATGCGTTTCAGTGCCCCTATCCATTTCGGTTCGAGTGCACCTGGCTCCGAAAGACATGGCTGGGCGCGCTGGTGCAAGACATTTGGCATGGATACCCGTGCTTGGGGGACCCATGGGATTTCCTAAAAAATAGGTTAAAGACCCTAAAATAGAAAATTAAAAATCTTGACACCGAGGAAAAATATAGCTTCAATGGAAATCACTGCCAGCTTCAGGCTCAACTACAGGCAATTCAAGCTCAGCAGGAGCAGGGAGTGGACCACAACTACGAGGAGCTCGCCCTCCAGGTGGAATTACAGCTACTACAGTGTGAAGAGGAAGAATATTGGCGTCAACGGGCCCAGGTGCAGTGGCTGAGGATAGGGGATTAGCACACGAAATTCTTTTTTGCCGCGGTGAAGGAGCATCGTGGAAATCGTCAACGTCCACTGCAATGTCTCTTGTAGGGAGAGCAAACGCACCCCCATTCAGGTGTGGACAGACTACTGCACTACTGGCAGCAGGTCTAGATGTGGCAGTCTACTGACCCAGTTTCTATGCCTGTTCACAAGGCCCTGACCTAGGCTGATAATTCATGGTTGTTGCAACCCTTCTCGTGTCAGGAACTTCGTACTACACTGCAGGAGATGCCTGCAGATAAGGCATTGGTGCCGGATGATTGGCCCGTTGAATTTTTCCTGGAATTCAAGGACATGCTGGGGACGAACCTACTTGACGCTTTCAATCACATGCTGGCATGGCTTCAAGTTCGCAAAGAAATTAATTGCTCCCGCGTGGTCCTGCTGCCAAAGACAGAGAAGCCCACTTCCCCAGGACATTTTCGTCCCATCGGTGTCTGCAACTCGCTTCTGCATTTTTTTTCGTGCATGCTCGTTGCTAGGCTTCGGCCCCTCATGCCATGGCTGGTGGGGAAAAACCAAGCTGCTTTCATAAAGGGCCGCCACCTCCAAGACCAAGTCCTATTGCTGCAGGAAATTCAGCACTCCCTCCGCATTGCTAAATTCCCAGGCCTCTGCATCAAGCTCGATATTACCAAGGCTTACGACTCCGTTAGTTGGGCAGCCCTACGAAACATACTTCTTGCGAAAGGCTTGGACAGGGACTTTGTGGAGCTCTGCCTGTAGATGCAATGGGGAGGATGGTACTCCCTGGATATTGATGGGCACTTGTGTGGCTTCCATGGGACTAGACGTAGGCTACGTCAAGGCGGCCCCCTCTTCCTGCTCCTTTTTCTGGTGTTGATGAACCTCCTGTAAATCTATTGTGTAGAGGAGGGCATCCAGGGACTGGATTTGCACGGCATTGCCTATCTCACTGCCCACTATGCAGATGACACCATGATCTTCATTCGGGCCACCGTGCCACAGGTGAAGGCTTTAATGAGGACACTCGATCATTTCCAGCAGGAAGTGGGACTGCAGAGAAACACTGGGAAGTCCACACTATATTTCATGCACACCCATCATTCAGTGCATAGCAGGATTATTCAAATCTTGGGGATCCTGCCAGGTGAAGCAGAAGATAAATATTTGGGCATCCCCATCCACAACTAGCACAGACGGCAAACCTGGTAGGCCCTCATTATGAGAATTCAAAAACGCATGATCCATTGGACGAATTGTTTCCTATCTCGTAAAGGAAAAATTATGCTGGCGGCTGTGGTGTTGGGGGCCATGGATAGATTTGCTGCCTCGATGACCTCCCTGCCCTCTAGAGCTGCCACGAAGATAGATACGATAATGTGCGACTTCGTGTGGTCGGGAGGACAAGGAGGAAAAAAGATGCACCTGGTGGAGTGGACCAAAACCGTGCAACCCCGTGATGCTGGGGGGGTTGGCATCCTCCCTTTCAAGGTGGAGGCGGCCTTAGGAAGGCAGAGGCTGATCTGGTGGCTTTCCACCACACTGGAAGATCCCTCCCTCTGGGTGCAAATTCTACAGCGGAAGTACAGGCCCTGGACGGTGGTTCGTTTTGACTCCTTTGTCTGGAGACAGTTGTGTGCCCATTTTAGGTCGTTGGGCAATGATTATGAGATCTCCCTGCATCCTCGTCAGCACCTCTAGAAGTAGTTCCCGATTGATCTACGCTGGATGCAACTCTGGAAGGGAATCCTCCCGGAAAAAATCAAGATGTTTGGGTGGCTGATCCTTCACCATGCCCTCCCCATCCGGAAATTATTGCAGTCTAGGGGCATGGAAATCAATAGCCATTGCCCCCTATGCAATCAAAATACTGAGACATTATAGCACTTCATGCATGAGTGCCATGTTACCAGACAATTCTGGCATACGGCCAGTCTCCTTCCCCCAACTGTTTCCAGTAACTCACCGACGCTAACAGGGCTATGGATTCTGTGGAAGGCCAGAAATGAATGCATCTTTAAAGGCGTGACCTTCCCTCCCCTTACTGTGTTATCTGGCAAGTTCAGGAAATTCTGGCATGAAATTACTACTGCGATGGTCCTGCATACTCGCCTTGAGCCACCCGTGACAGCTATTCAACGTCGCCCAGAGCTTTGGCACTGGGCCTCCCACATGAGGTGGACTCAAATTTTTCCTAGAATGGCCGTTGACCCAGAGCTTGACACCCATCCCTTTTACACAAATTGGTGCGAGGAGACTACCGTGTTTAGAGGGCGGCATATTCATATCACAGCTACGTCGGTCACAGCCACGATTGGGGCGTCCTTCAGCGGCGCTCACATCCCCCTGTTGGTAGGTTCGCATGTAGCCGCTCTCGATTTCTTCCAGGGCCCCATCCCGAAGATGGCCAGTGGACATATCAAGGGGATGGCCCTCTCATTCGATTGGAAGGTGGTGGTAGAGTTGGTTGAATGCTACTTCATCCATTCTGGGTCGCACCACAAGTTGAATGGGGTGCACTTTAAATTCCTTCAATGCATGCGTGACGACACCCCCATCAACCTCCCGCTGTTTCTCNGGAGACCACGATCCAGCACCCTGAAGCTGCCCAAGAACAGAACCTGCCAAGACAGCCCTCTGAGGAGGACCCGCCGATGAAAAATGATACCGCCACCAGCAACACGGGGGGGGCAGCTTCCGAACCCTCCTACTCAGTCGCCGATCCAGACGCTGCTTTGGATTGAGGTCGTCCTCAAGGATCATATGACGGGCATCGCTCAGATGATCGAGGAAAACTGACGCCGCCTCGCGGCGGGGCCAGGATAGCCAGGGCCCAGCATGCACTTCGCCCAGGGGAATAATTCCAGATAGAATTCCCCCAGAAGGTAGTCGACGGTGGCCAAGGGGGAGGCCTGTCAGGGGGTGGGACGCCTCGATTTGTCGCCTGTTTGTTTGGGGTTTCTCACTTTTGCGCCGAGGGTGGTGGCCACCTGCCTGCCTACAAGGATGCCTATGGCAGGGGGGGTTCGGCTCCTCTGGGGGTCCTTTCTTTCTTGGTTGGTGTGGGACCAGCAACTCTGGTCCTTGCTACACGTCTGTGTAGCTCCTTTCAAATCTTTTGGAATATAATTTTTCTCTCGACCTTTTCAAAAAAAAAAAAAAGATAGTATTTCACTAAAGCTTACCTTGAATTATTTTATTATTTTATGTTCAAGCATGGATGTTAAAAGTGATGCAAATGTTATTAGGACTAAGACCATTCTCCATAGTAATAATTAATTTCTTTCTCTTAGTTTTTCAAAGAATTATTTTAGTTTTTAATACACCTAAGTAGATATCCCTAAAATTAGAAAGTTTTTCTTTTATTAATTTTCATATTTGTTATATTTGTTACTTTGTATTAAACATATGATATACTTTGAATTTTTTTACAAGTAATATTATTTTTGGAGTCTAACACCCCCACTTTTAATTGCATCATGAAAAATTATAGATAAAATTTCAAGTTCCCAATTTTCAAATGGATATAAAAATATAAAAGTATTTATGGTAGTGGGTTAATGTGTACTTTATTTTAATAATTTTTATGTCATAACCTAGAAATTTTCCTAGGTTTAATTATTTAATTTGATGCATATAATTAATTCTTTAATGCTATAAGATGCATTTCAATAGGTTAGTTCTAATTTTATTAACTAAATAATTGGATTAGATCATTGTAGTTACTATTATTATTAATTATTATTAATGTCCTATATAAGTAAATACAATCTTCTTGCTAGAATATTTTGTTATAGTTTGATATTCTTTTCTTTTGCTAGTGTTGGAGCTTAGTTATAGATTTTTTATATATTTTATGATTAAATTTTAAAATCTAATTACCTCTTGGAATTTTTTTTTGTTGGTTTTTATGTCTTTACAAGTCAACTTATGTTTTATATATTTTACTATGCATATTTTATCCTTTATGTACATTGAATTTTGTATATGTTACTTTGTATTATGCACATTCAATCATGCTCATTTATTATTTATTATACATATTTAGTGATGCATCTTTTATTATTGTTGTGTAAATGTGATTATATAATACTCTTTTCATGAAAAATTTTGGACTGTAATTGTAACACCCCTATTAATTATCTATAAAATTCTATAAATAACATGTAGAGATTCTATAAAATCCCAAGGATCTAGATTTCACCTTGAGTTACTAATTCAACGAAAGCCATAAAATAAATAAAAATTATTAATTATAACCATAAATAGAATAGAGTAATATAGCATATGAAAATTCTAGATTACTTGCGTACATAATTAAATAAAATTTAAATAGAGAAAAATAGAGATTTATGTAGCCACAAAAATGTACATGTTGAAAAATCTCACCAATTACATCATTAAATAGTATACAAAATAACAATCCCAATGACATGTATTTAGCCTCAATAAAAAATTTAGAAATAAATATATTTAAGTTTAAAATTTACTAGTTAATTAAGAAAAGTAAAAATAACAATTAAATAAATTATTAATTTATAATAAATAATATTAAATTTTCTCAAATATATAGCATGCCCTGAAATGAACAATGTTCCTCTTAATCTCACAATCCAAAAGCTACAAATGGAAAATTCATATCTATCCTACTTTATTATTTATTTACAAACATAGTTACATAGCTCAAATATCCCAAAAGGTCTATAAGGATTGTATTTTACAAAAATACAAGATATACAAAAATTATTTTAAGTTTAGAAGGTCCATGTTGTATAGAATTGATCCACCTTTTGTCTCATGTTCCTCTTTTGATGATTTCCTACCTACTTTGAGCTTTGTGCATTGAAATGTAGGACGAGTCATAACCCGTCAAATCAGAAAGTTTAATATATTTACTTATTCATGGAGCATAAAGGTTATGGATCAAATTTCATAGGATATGTATTGGAAAAAGGTTTCTAATAAAATATTCAAAAATGTTTCAAAGTCTAGAATTACCACAAAATTTTATAAAATGTTTAAAAGTCTAGAAATTCCACAAAATATTCCAAAAGTCCAAAGAAATCCAAAAATTCAAAGAAGTCCAAAAGTCCAAAAGAATGTATATTTTAATCAAGCATCTCCAAAGGCTAGGTATTGGTTACCCTCACTACCAAAGGGACTCACGACTAGCTCTTGGAATGAACTCACTAATATTATTGGATTATTCTTTAAATTATTTTAATGTTCAAAAACATCACAAATTTTTCTAGAAAAAATCCAAAGAGTTTATATTTTAACTTGACATCTTCAAAGGCTAGGTCATGGTTACCTTCACTGCCAAAGGGACTCACTAATAGCTCTTGGAATAACCTCACTACTATCATTGGATCATCCTTTTAATAATTTAATGTCAAAATAGCCCAAAAACCATGTTAACCAAAATTATAGAAAATTCTTATAAAATCATGTTTATATCAAGTGATAATTTAAAATAATCATAAAATATTTAGAAGGTTGGGCAAAGTTTTCACAATTCCAAAAATTCACTAAAAGACAAAAAAAGATATGGATAGGATTAAAATGTTATTTTTTATAAAAAAAAATCCAAAATAACAAAAATCCAGTAGAATCTTAGCTTAATAATCAAAAGTATAAAAAATAGCAGAAGATTCAAAAGTAGAGAGGATAAAAATCCATAACAATATAGGTTTTGGAGTCATGTGATGACTTATCCAAAGTCTATTTCTAGTTTTCTACTATTACATTGTACCAAAAGATGAAGGGTCAATCATTATAGAAGCTAAAGGGTCTGTTGTTATTAGAAGATGAAGGATTGTCCATTACAAAAGCTAAAGGATTGGCCATTATAGAAGTTGAAGGGTTAGTTATTACTGAAGTTGAAGGGTTGGCCATTATAGAAGTTGAAGGGTTGAAAGTTGAAAGGATGCTGTTTTCTCTCCCTTTTCACTCCCCTTTGTGGGATCACTTTCCTGTAGTACATTTTCAATCTCTAATCTAATGAATTAACTCTTTGCTTCTACCCATAGTCTTCTTCCTGAGTTGGGATTTCAAAGTAAATTCTATGTGTTCTATGTATTCTTATTTATTTTTCATTTGATTCATGTCCTAACAAATTGGTATTAGAGTGAGGTTTGCAAAGGATCAATTCAAGCGATGGTATCCAAGGACAGGAAAGTTAGGATTGACAAGTTCGATTTGATGGACTTCAAGTTCTAGAAGATGCATATTGAAGATTATCTATACTAGAAGAAGTTGCACAAATCATTCTTGGGGAAGAAGCTAGATCATATGAGAAAAGAGGATTAGAAACTGTTAGATTGCTAGGCTTTTGGGGTGATTTGTTTGATGTTATCATGGAATGTTACATTCAATATTGTCAATGAAAAGACTACTTAGGGTTTGATGAAAGCCTTACCAGATATGTACAAGAAGCCATTCATCTTGAACAAGGTATATTTGATGCACTAATTATTCAATCTAAGGATTTCTAAAGGTGTGTTGGTTATAGATCACATTAATGACTTCAATGTGATCACAAGTCATTTTAGTTTTATGGAAATTAACTTTTGTCATGAGATCAAAGCATTGATCTTGTTATCATCACTACTTGATAGCTAGTCTACAATGATGATTGTAGTTAGTAGTTTATAAAAGATCAAAAATTAAAGTTTTCTAAAGTTCAAGATCTGATTCTTAGTGATGATATATGAATAAGGGAGTTAAGTGAATCTTCGATTTCTACATTGAGTAATGAAGGTAAAGGTAGAAGTCTTTAATGAGGATAAAATTAGGGCCATGAAAAATCAAAGTCTAAGGGAAGTAGTCGATCTAAGGATCACAAGAATGTTACCCATTGGAATTGTGATAAGAAAGATCACCTTAGAAAATAGTGCACGACACCAAAGAATGAAAAGAAAAATCATCATGATGATTCAACGAATCTAGCTACTGAAGAAATTGTTGATGCCCTAGTTTGTTGTATGGACAGTGGTATTGAATCTTGGATTCTTGATTTAGGTGCATCATTTCACTCTACTCTTTCTAAAGAACTATTTTAAAACCAGGTTGTTGGAAATTTTGGTAAGGTTTATCTTGTAAATGATGGCCATTGAACATTTTTCGAAAGGATGATGTTTATATAAAACTACCCATGGGAAGCAACTGAAGTTACAGAATGTTAGACATGTTATAGGTTTAAAGAAAAACCTTATTTCTATGGGTCAAATAGATGCTAAAGCGTACAACATAGTATTTAGAGGTGAATCTTGGAAAATAATTAAGGTAAATCTAATTGTTGCTTAGGGAAATAAGGTGGTAATATTGTATACCAATTTACAAATAAAAGACACACTATTAGTGGTTGATTCAGAATCAATGTCAATGTTGTGGCATTAGAGGTTGGGTCACATGAGTGAAAAGGTAATGAAGTTGCTGACCTCACAGGGGAGATTATTGGACTTGAAGTCTATTGATGTTGGTTTATGTGAAGGATGTGTTTATGGAAAGCATAAAAGAGTTAGTTTCTCAAAATTTGGAAGAACATCAAAGACTGAGAAGTTGGAATTGATACATACAGATCTATGGGAATTAGCCCTAGTCAGTTTCCTTGGTGGCTCATGCTGTTATGTCACATTCATTGATGATTCCACTAGAAGGTATGGGTTTATTTTCTTAAAAACAAATTTGATGTTTTTTCTACATTTAAAAGGTGGAAGGTAGAAGTGGAGAACCAAACTAGTTTGAAAGTCAAGTGCTTGAGGTCCAATAATGGAGGGGAGTATGATAGTCTAGACTTCAAGGCTTTCTATTTTGAGAATGGGATCAGAATGATTAAGATGGTTCTTGGAACACTAGAGCAAAATGTTGTTACTCAAAGAATGAATATGGCCTTGAATGAGAGAGCTAGAAGCATGAGGATATCTTATGGACTACCAAAAATGTTTTGCGTAGATGCAATTAGCACAACAACCTATCTCATAAATCAAGGATCTTAAGTTTTATTGGACTTTAAGATACCTAAGGAGGAATGATCAGGAAAGGTAATAAACTTCTTACATTTAAAATTTTTTGGTTGTGTATCATATGTGCACTTAGGTTTTGATGTCCGAGATAAACTTGATCCTAAAGCCAAGAAATGTTATTTTATTGTCTATGGTTTTGATGATTTTGGTTATCATTTTTGGGATTATCAAAATAGAAAAAATTATAAGGCATATGGATGTCACTTTTAATGAACATGTAGTGTATAAGGATAGGTCCAGATCAAAATATAATAGTGTAGGGAAGCAAGAAAAGGAAAGTGAGAAGGTTAAATTAGAAGAAATATCTAAGAGGGATGTAGTTGGAAGGATTTAAGAAAATCCTAGAAATAGGATAGCTAAAGATGAAGCTAAAGTTGAGTTAGAAATAGTTACACTAGAGCCTCAATTGAGAAGGTTTGCTAGAACACTAAATCCCATAGATAGGTACTCTCCCTCATTACATTATTTACTTTTGACTAATTTTGGAAAACAAGAATGTTTTGATGAAGTAATGCAGGCAACAGATGGTGTTAAGTGGGAGTTGGGTATGAAAGATGAGATGAAGTCACTCTAGAAGAATATGACATGGACATCAACTAAGTTGTCAATAGTCGAAGGGTTGTAGAAGAAGAGCTTGTATGGATTGAAACAGGCTCCTAGGCAATGGTACAAGAAATTTGATCAGTTCATGTTTAATGCTAGTTTTACAAAATGTGAGATGGATCATTGTTGCTACATAAGGAGGTTTGATAACTACTACATTATTTTGATCTTGTATGTTGATGACATGCTTATTTCATGGTCCAGTCTACAGGAGATAGATAAATTGAAGTTACAAATAGCAAAGGAATTTAAGATGAAAGACTTGGGACCAACTAAGAAGATACTTAGGATAAGAATCAGTAGAAACAATTCTCAAGGGATTTTCAAGTTGTCTTAGAAAAAGTATATAGAGAAAGCGCTTAGTAGGTTCAACATTTAGGATGCAAAGACTAGATGCACTCCATTGGGAAGTCACTTGATTCTCAGTAAGAATCAATCACCAAGGATAGAAGAAAAATGTGAATAGATGTCTAGAATACCATATGATTTAGTAGTTGGAAGTTTGATGTATGTTATGATCTGTATTAGACTTGACATAGGACATGAAGTGGAATTTGTTAGTAGTTTTATGTATGATCCACGAAGGGAGCATTGGGAAGCTATAAAGTGGCTATTGAGATATCTGAAAAGAAATTTAAGTATGAAACTTTTTTTTAAAGGAGCAACATTACTTTACAAGGTTTTTCTGATGCAAATTTGGGAGGTGATTTGGACAGTAGGAAGAGCACCACTAGTTATATTTTTACTATCGGTAGTACTGCTATGAGTTGGATGTCTCAACTTCAGAAGAGAGCTACTCTCTCAACCACAAAAGTAGAATATATGACTATATTAGAACCTAGAAAGGAGATGATTTGGTTGAAGGGTCTTCTAAGAGAGTTGGATAAGACATAGTACAATAGTAAGATTTTCAATGATAGTCAAAGTTCCATACATCTAGCTAGAGATCCAATTTTTCATTTTAGATCTAAACACATTTAGTTGAGGTATCATCATATCCGTGGGTTGATAGATGATGCGATATTATTGCTAAGGAAGATTCTTGGCTCAAAGAACCTTGCAAACATGTTGACCAAGGTGGTTACCATTACTAAGCTAAGGATCTGCATAACCTTGGCAGGCCTTCATGGTTAATGATGAGGAGGGGCCACACTAGGAGTTGATGGTATACATGGAAGAAGCAAGGTTGCAAGAGTTTTTTTTTCTTAGATCAATTTGCAAGTGGGAGATTGTTGAAGTCATATGGTAACTAATTCAAATTTTATTTCTACTTTTCTACCATTACATTGTACTAGAAGATGAAGGGTCATCTATTATAGAAGTTGAAGAATTAGTCATTACTAGAAAATGAAGGGTCAATCGTTATAGAAGCTGAAGATTTGACCATTATAGAAGTTGAAGTGTTAATCGTTACAGAAGTTGAAGAGTCAAAAGTTGAAGGAACGTTGTTTTCTCTTGCTTTTATGTAGACACCCTTTGCACTCCCCTTTGTGGGATCACTCCCTTGTAGTACACTCTTAATTTCTAATCTAATCAATTAAATCTTTGCTTTTGCTCATGGTTTTCATCCTAATTTTGGGTTTCTACATAAATTCTATGTGTTTTGTGTGTGCTTGTTTTTCCTATTCTTGTTTAGTTTTCGCTTGATTCATTTTCTAACAATAGGGTAACTTCATAAAAATAGATAAAATAATCTCTCTTATGGGATCCAAAATAGAATAGGGCAATCATACGAAAAAAAATTTAAAATAATTTTTATTACTTGTGCTAGTAGAGTTCCTAGAATTTTCATAACATCTTCCTTTTCTATCTAATGCTTTGAATTTATTTTTTCTTTTCTTAACTTGTTACACCTAAAACCCTTCTAAAAACTATGATGAGATGTATTTAAGTTCTCAACCTATTTATAAGGAGAAAAAAAGAAAAAACCAAGCTTAAATTGACTTCAAAATAAAGAAGAAAGGACAAAAAACATCTTAGAAAAACATGATAGGACATAGTCTTGGAGAATGACAATGGAAAAATTCAATGACAAAAGTAAAAGGTAGTAGGGAAACATGAGATGACAAAAACAAATATGTACAAAGAATAGGTGGTGAAAGAAAACTTATTGTCGAGGCAAAGAAGAAGAAAACAAAATGCAGAACATATGTTTTACTTTTTTACATTATGCATGTGAATGTGCTTTTAAATGGAATTTGTATTTTTTTTCTTTTATATTTTTAAAGAAATTTGATTTTTAATTAATTTTTTAAAAATGAATTTTATAATTTTATTATTAATTTTCCCTCTTGCAACTAATACCTCAATATTTAAATACTCATAACATGTACATTGAGACTCCAAATCAAATTTTGTTTAAACCTATGAAATCCTTATTAGGTAATCTACTAAGTCATATACTAAAATATTACCTAAGATTCACTTATCATAGTTTTCTAGTTCATATGTTGAGGCTTTTATGGTGTTTTATTAAACTAGAAAATGTGATATCTCAACAACTATAACTCTAATTCTAGTGAACCAATGATCAAAATCTATGTTTTCAAATGTTCTAAACACATTCGTAAGTTTAGATTTTAGGTTGGAGATCATCCTAAAGTACTTCCTTAACAAAGCTCATTTATGCAATATTTTATTACAATTAAAATAAACTCCAAATCCTAGTTTCATGACAAAAAGCAACAAGGAATATAACCTGGGTAGAAACTGCTCCATGAATAGAGTATTATATAATCATATATGTATAATAAAAATAAAATATTTATAACTAGATGTGCATAATAAAGCATAAATATGCATAATTAAATGTGTAAAGAATAAAATATGTGTAGCTAGATGCTTGTGAAGGCATAATAACTAACAAAAAGAGAAACTTCCTAGGGTAAATGAATTTCAACATTTAATCATAAAATATAAAGTAAATCTATGATTGAGCTTCAATAGTAGTAAAATAAAGGATACAAAGTTTTAAAAAAATATCCTAGAAAGTATACTCATTAACTTATGTAGAAAGCTAGCAAAAATTAACAACAACAACAATAATAGTAATGTAATCCTATAATTTAGCTAAGAATATTAGAACTAATTTATTGAAACGCATTTGACAGTATCAAGGAATTAATCCAATGAATTAAATTAAATAACTAAATCTTTATAAATTTTTAGGTTGTGACACTAACCCTAGCCAAGCCATATGCTCTATTACTTTTTTGCATTAAACTAAAATTCTAGGTTCATGTTTATTATAATTAAATATTGCATAAATGAAACTTATTAAGGAAGTACCTTAGGATGGTTTGCTACCTAGAATTTGACCTTACCAATATGTTTAGAACATTCAAAAATGTTGCTTTTCATCCTTGGTACAATAGATTTAGAGTTACAGTTTTTGAGATATCATATTTTTAGTTTGCTAGAAATTCTATAAAATTTTTGGCATTTCAATTGTATGACTATGATGAGTTATGCTCATATATGGTTTTGGGATATAATTATGTACTGCACTTAACAAGGATTCTATAGGTTCAAATAGAATTTAATTTGGAGTTTGTATGCATCTACTACAAGTGATTGAATCCAATGGTATTAGTTGAGAAGGGAAAATAAGAAATAAACTTATCAAAATTTTTAATTAAAAAGAATTAAATTCAAAATTTAATTAAAAGAAAAGTAAGTCAATTTTTTCATATCACATGAAAAACAAAGGTAATTTAAGCAAAAGTAAAAGAATAAAACAAAGTTATATATATCACTTTTCTCATAATACTTTCAATCACCTCTCTTTTTTCCATATCAATTTTTTCAGGTTTTTGGAAATAGAAACCATTTTTCATCTAACTTGTTAATTTCTAACATAATTTAAGCAACTTCTTCTATTTTTAAAATATGTACTAAGCTCATGTGTGATGTTGCATGTGATTCTTTTGCTTATACATAGATTGAAATTTTGGTATGTTTCATTTTGATTTGTGGAAAGTTTTTGGTGTGTTAGTTATGACAAAGTGAAAAATATATTCTAAGTATGTTTAGGTAGAAGAGAAAGCCAATAAGAAGATTTTAAAAGGCCTTGTAACATTATAAGGAAGTTTAATTTATTTTCCTTTTTATGTGGTTGTCTTCTCTTATTGTGGATTTTTTGTTTTTCTTTTTTGTTTATTAATTCTTCATTATTCTTTTACAATTTTAATTACTATGCCAAGGAACTACCAAATTTCTTTTTGTTTGGGCTTAATTTTATATGGAAATTTGTAATGTAATCTTCTCTAGATCATTTTATTTTTTTGGTAAATTCCTAGAATATGCGAAAAATTTTCCCTGCTTCTTAGATATTTTATGATTAGTTTGGATTAGCTCTTGATATAAATAACATTTTAAGAGAATTTTTGTGAATTTTGACTATTTGAAAATATTTTAAATTTTTGGAACATAATAAAATAATATATATGTGATTGGGTTTGCTTAGTTGGTAGCGAGCACTGGGAATCTTTTAGATGTACCCATTTGCATGTAGTATTAGAGTGTTCCTTAGTGAAACCCACCCCATGAAAATAAGGGTTTTGGATGGATTTTCTACCTTGGACTTTAATTTGTGGATTCATGTGAAGTTGGGAAACTTTCTGAGACCTTGACACTAAACATTTGAATCAAGTGGTAAATGGTGAAGCATAGTTAAGATCTATTTTTTTGATAATACGTTTGCCTCAATCATTAAGAATATTAGTAATGAGGCTATTGCCAAAACTTTCTTACGATGACTCATTTGAGAACATGAGGATAATACACTATTAGTAGTGAGATTCTTTCAAGACTTGTTCGTATATTGCTTTGGTAGTGAAGGTAACCAAAACCTAGCCTTTAAAGATTCCTAGATAAAATATATAATATTTGGATTTTGTTGAAAAATTTGTGACATCTTTGGACATTAAATAATTAATGAGATAATCTGATGTTAGTAGTGAGGTTATTCCAAAAATTGTTAGTATATTCTTTTTGCAATGAAGATAACCAAGACTTAACCTTTGGAGATTCTTAGATAAAATATAAAATATTTGAATTTTTGGATTATGGAAAAATTTGTGGCTTATCAAGACTTTAAAAAATTTTGAATATGTAATTGGAAACCTTTACCTAGCCTGTATCCCAAGACTCTTGGCCTAAAACTTGCATGCTATATGAACAGACAAATAAAATAACCTTTCGTTTTTGAGGGGTTTTGACTCATGCATTTTGGAATAGATAAACTAGAGTAGCCATGACAACACAAGAAGAGGAACATGGGACAAAAGGTGGATCAATTTTGTACAAGATGAACCTTTTGGATTTGAAAATCAATTGATATATATTTTATGTTTTTATAAAATATAAAACTTATACACTTTTTAAATATTTAAGCCATGTACATGTTTTTGTGAATAAATAATAAAGTATAAAGATATAAAATTAATGTCTATGTCATTTTAATTGTGACATTGCAAGAATCATTTTTCATTTTGGTATGTGTTATATTTTTAGAGAAAAATAATGTTATTTTATTAATTATCATTTTTATTCTTATTATTTAATTTGGTAAACTTTAAATGTGAATATATTTATTTCTAAATGTTTGATTGAGATGAAATAAATTTCATTGTAATCATCCTTGTGTACTTTTTAATTATGTACTCTATTTTATTTCTTGAGATCTACATTTTTGTGGCTATGCTATTTTTTATTTTTTATTTAAATTAATTTTATTTAATTATTTATATAAGTTGTAATAAATTTTGCTATGCCATGTTGCTCTACCATATTATTCTTTTAATTAATAATTTTTATTTATTTTATGGCTTTTCTAATTTAGTAAATCAAGGTTTCGTAGCATTTCTATTAGTTATTAAGGATTTATAGATAATTAATAGGAGTGTTATAGTTTTTCCCTAAGATATATAGTCAAATAAGAAATTTATAACTTAGCATTATACAGTAAAAGTGAATCCACAACTTAGAGCTTCTTAATTAATTGTCTTAACACTAGGAATAATAATTCACTGTTGATTGAATTTTTTTCTTGGTGGTACCTAGGGTGGAGAGACTGGAGGATTGAAAGGGGGTTTGGATATTAAAAAAATATTAATAATAAGGGAAATAAATTAAGATTACATTTTAGTAGAACTGTAACATCCCCTTCTTGGATGTTGTAAAAACACGATTGCTTAATTTATCGCATTCATTGTATTCTTAAATAATATAATGAAAACATCATAAAGTACTTGATAATCGAATTAACTAGTAAATGAATAACTGATACATGAAATAGGAAAGAAAACTGGAAAAATTTCATTAATAGGAGAGAGTGTACTATAACACCATCTCAGTTATCTTCCCATGCCACTTAAGCCTTAGAGACAATCTAGCACTGCCACCATAGTTAGGATGTCTAGCCGAAGGGGTGATTAGTTCTTTCTTATCCCACTTTACTTGGCTCTTGTTACTTGCCTTTCCAAGCTCCATAACTCCATGCTGGCATGGCCTCTAAACTCAACCTTAAATGACATAGGTCAGACCCATTCTAAAGGGATACATAAATAATTGTAACTCCTCATAATGAGGCATCCCTTCATTTGAAGGTTAATTACATTGCTTCATCTTGCGTAGTGGATGTAGTATGGGCATTTCTTATCATCCATTTATGTGACCACTACTTCTAAGGTGTAGTTAGATGCATCTGTCATGATGTGGAAGGGTCTAGATTAGTCTGGTGCTCATAGGATTGTTGTTTCTATGAGTTTCTCCTTTAATTGTTGGAATGCATATTCACATTCCTTGCTCTAGATGAAAGGTGCATCTTCCTTTGTAAGCTCTACCAATGATTTTATGATTTTAGAGAAGTTCTCTATGAATTGTTGGTAGTAGCCAAGGTATCCAAGGAATGACCAAACATCTTTAACTATCTATGGCTAGCATGTTATTCCTTAGATGACCTTTATCTTTTTTGGGTCTACCTCAATCCCTGCTTGAGTGATTCTATGACCTAGTACAATGTGTTCTTAGACCATGAGATGGCTCTTTTGCCAGTTGAGTCATAGATTTTTTTTAACACATCTCTTCAGTACTTGCTTAAGGCCATCCAAGGCTTGCTCGAATGTAGCTCCATAGATGGAAAAATCATCCATGAAGACTTCCACACCATAAACATTCTACTATTGAAAAATACTAAGGACTAGGTGTTGAAATGTTGTAAGGAAATTTCATAAACTAAATGGCATCTTACAATATGCAAAAGTTCCCCAAGAACTTGTGAATGCTGTCTTAGCTTGATCTTCTAGTGTAACTTGGATTTGGTTATATCAACTATAACCATCTAAGAAGCTATAATAATAATGCCTAGATATTGTGTGCAATACTTGATCCACAAATGACAATGGAAAATGATCTTTAAATGTTGCAATATTCAATAGCCTGAAGTAGGTGTAGACCTACCATTTTCCATCTTTCTTTGACATAATTATGAGTGGACTAGCTAACTTACTATTCGTGATGGGATAGATGAACCTTGCCTTGAGGAGTTGTTCAATTTCCTTCTTGACGATCTACTTTAATTTAGGGTTTAGCTAGCTCTACAGTTGCCTTCTAGGCTTCATGGCTAGGTCAATGTAAATGTGATGCTAGCATATCTTTAAATCAAATTTTGTTAGCTCAGGATATAACCATGCCAAAGCTATTGGACATTTGTTAATCACCTTTAACAAATTTTCTTTTTGTTTAGGAGCAAGTTTGGCATTAATTATGACCAACTTTCCATTGTTTAAAAATGTAGATTCCATGCCAACTAGTAAATGTTTTAGCTCTAGGGGCTCTTGCTAGAAGTTATTAGGGATTTCCAACTCTCATAACAAGTATCATCATATTCATTAGAGAGTTAGGGATGAACTTGTTCAAGTTTATGCATGCCTTTAACATAAGCACATGTTAGGCTCTTAGTTGGTTCCATGCATAATGTGTTACTATCTGAGTTAGCTATCAACCAATGGGTGCCCTCTTGGTTTGTGGCTGCTGCATACAGACACCTTTGAATATTGATTTCTTGTGCACACTAATTGCATGCTTTAATGTATGTACTTTTGATGACCAAATCTTTTGCATGCAATTGCACCTATTATCACTATACATGATGCATAGAATACACTTTTACTCTATCTTGCCAAATTCATTTTCTTTGGAGATTTCTAGAGAGAGGTCCCTTATGCCCATATGTGCATCGACCATGCTTAACCAAGCTCTTCCCACAATGATGGGGAAGTCACTTTGCATTTTTCATATGTGCATCGACCGTGCTTAACCAAGCTCTTCCCATAATGATGGGGAAGTCACTTTTGCAGTTTTCAACCTTGATCACTAAAAAATGAACAGGATAGGACCACCCAAATTGTGTTCATAATGTCCTCTACTAATCCCAAAAGCACAATAATTGACTGATTTGCCAATTCTAAATGGGTGTTGCTCTTCTTGAGAGGTGGTAGGTTCTAGGACTTATACATGTCATGGGATATGAGATTAACTCTAGAAATAGAGTCAAGAAGAGCCTTACGGGCTCATGTTTAGTGATCTGTAGGTAAATAAGTGGACTTCCTAGGTTAGATCTTTTTGTGGAAAGATTGCCAACCTTTATTTGCTTAAAAATAGTATGAGTTAGCATCACAATGTGAATTTGAGATGGCATTTGGTTTGAAGGACACTTGAAGGTATTTGATGTAGAGGATGAGGGTATTGGAGATGCAAGATGATCAACCATACTAGGTTGTGGGGGTTGGAGAGGACTAATAGATTAGAAGAAGGATCTTTTTCTGGATTGATTATCTAAACCACTCAGCTAGAAAGCCAGTTGTGAATGTACATCCCTCATAGCATTTTGTTGTTATGGCTATGGAGGAATCTCACATTACATGGATGGAGTAGGAGGTAACTAGGTTGAAGGCAAAGGTGTGTGTGTAGACAGATGCACATGGTGTTATGGATATGTGTTTTCCCCTCAAGTAGATGGTGAATGTGTTTGGTGGTACTTTGGAGGGTAATAGTGATGCTAAAATGAGGTTTGACTTGCAGAACTTCTTGGAGACACGGGTTGCTAAACATAGTACCTGTATGGATCTAGGTTGCTTATAGGGGTACTACTACCTTGGTGGTGGCATTCCCCATGATTGTGGTTGGTACCATTGTTAGTGTTATTCATAAGGTTGTGGAGGAGCTCCACTTGGATAGTAATCTTGTTGTTGTTCATGGAACTACCTTGGATTGCCTTGAGGATAAGGCAATCATCTAGGTGCTTGCCTACATGCTAGTTGAGGATTTAATGCATACATCATAGACTCTTGTAAGTGTGACACCATAAGGAAAAAACCTTTTGAATGTTTGTATTAACAAATGTCACAATCAATTTCATCATCAAAGTCTATTTCCACAACTTCCTGTATGGCTACAACTTTATCCATACCTCTTTGGTAGGCACGTTTAGCTTCTTTTCATCTTCTACAATCATGATCACTATGTTGCTCTTTGGATTCTTCAGTAATATTTATAGTGGCTTGGAATTTTTCATCCAAATAGTCCCATAATTTATCAACCTTTGCCAAAATATCAAAAACAAATTTTTGGATGGGTAAGGTTTTCCCATTCACCACTTCATCTAGTGGTGACTCCTCTTTGTCACAAAATTGAACCTCCTATTTCTTGATGGAAGGATTCCTATTATACTCATTTTCATTTTCTATTTCTTGCAACTTACCTTCTTCTTTTGCTAACTACTCTATTAGCCTTTGCATCTAATGATCTCTCAATTTAGACAATATTCCTTGGGCATACACCCCAAGAGTTCTTCTAGTTTCTACTTTGAGTCCATCTATGATGTGATGAAGTTGTTCCCTCTAAGAATAACCATTACCAGCATCCAAGGGTTCATGTGTTCCTGTTTCTAGCCTTGGATTTGTCTTCTCAGATTAGACACTCTAGAGTATGTTTTGTAATTGTTATTAAATAACTCTAACATGGTGCTTTATCGATGAATGAATTCTAGTTCCAAGGATTGGTACCAGCTTTTAGCTTCCTTGATGAGTATCCTAGGGAAGAGCTTGAGTTTTTGCCATTTATTTTCTATGTTCTGTAAGACACAGGCATCATGAAAAGCTTATGGATGTGTTTGTGGATCAGAGTTGTATTTCCCCCCTCAAATCTTGGGATATTATTCATGTCTAAGTGCTTGATCCTACTATCTTTCATATGCCTAGTTAGAATTCTAATTGCCTCTGCAATGTTGAGCATGCTTCGAGTCACCAACAAAGGTTCATCATCATCATTGCGTCGATGATGCCAATGATGTTTCAGCCACCCCTTCAATATTGGTGGCCTTCATAGTCATTGTTGTCTCATTCATTACCTTCATCATGATTATTTCAATGGTGGCTTCTATGAGAACCTGCAGATGAAGCGGAATGTTTGGAATCAGATGGAGAGGATGGAGAGGAAGGTGGACTACCACCACCACTGTGATGTTCACTATCATGATTTTTCTCATTATGACCATCATCCTTAGATCCCTTTCTATTGTGATTTTTACCCAAGTCCCTAGCATGACTATCCTTTTTTCTTGAATATATTTTATGAATAGTTGACCACAAGTTTAGGGTCACACCCTCATTACCAATAACAAGGGGTGAAGAATCTTCATGTTGAGAACCTTCAAAGGGAGGATCCTCATTATCATCTTGATCTAGTAGGAATAAGGTATTAGTGAAATGTTTTCCCTTGCTAGCTGCATGATGCTTCTTCTAATGTTGATCTTGCTTACATTGTGTTTTAATGGGATGGTAGTCCCAAGTGTCATAACCATTTACAATGTATTCCTTGTGAAGATTTGAGATGCCCAAATTTTGAAGGATTTGAAATAGCATCCTAGGAATAAATCAATTAGGGGGCAATATGATGTTTCCCTTCATATCGTGCCATCATAGCTATTTATCCTAATGTAGGATGAAGGTGAAGTCCAGTATGTACTCATTTGGATGAGTATATATGACTTTGCACTCTTGTGGGATTGGCAGTTTGTAATCTTTGCGCTTGTGAGAAGAAGAAGACATGTTACAATAGGAAACAAAACATCAATGTGCTTTTATAATTCTATGTATAGTAGGAATGATATTGATCTTGAGGTTCGTACAACAATATTAATGGTATTCACTAAACCTAAATAGCATATATTTCAATGAACAAACTCAACAATAGTACCAATGATGAGCGATGAGGTACCTCTACGCCCAACCATATGAATCATAGAGTGTTCACATGCGATTTGGTTGAATTCTATGGACTTTATAGTTATAGGTGCACTAGTCTTTTAGGAAGTGAATCTTGCCTTAAGGTCATTCATTATCTTCCTAATTACACTTATGACATACAATGGTATGGTTAAATGTAATTGAGGCACTTGATCTTTATCATTTTGTATTTTATTATTTTAGTGTTTAAAGAGAAATAAATTAATTGGATTAAATTTTTTAATTTAACTAATTAAATAGTATCTAAGCAGTCCTAACATAAGCATCTAGTCCCACTTTCTGCACATGTCCTGAACCCATATATTCACTGGTGGGTTACCAAGTGCTATGCTACTGGGCATACCAAGCAATAATGTTGCTAGGATTACCAAGTGAATACGTGTTACACTTGAAGCAATCGTACTTATGTGTTTAATCTAGCTAGCTTATCTTGCTTAATTACTTTATTAGCTTAATTACTAGAAAAAATTAATAAATAATTGAAAACATTAAATGCATAAATGGAATATTTAATCTATCCAAAGTACTACAAGGTTTATTAGAAATCTTATCTTTGTTGCTGCACACATTGTCATGCTCAGGGACAACAATGCTCAAATAAAGATCCATACACTCAATGGCTCCTGCTATAGGCACTCGGGAGAAATATTCTAACTCTCAAATGAATTAACTGTAAGAGATTTACTACTACTGAAATCTCGTTGCCATAAATGTGGCTAGTAGGCACATATTTATAGGCAAAAAGTAGACACTGCATCAACAGGGCCTCATCGATGCATGATATGATGTGTCAATGGGGCCTCGTAGACAAGGCCCAATTGATGAGGCTGTGTCAATGAGGCCTTCTCGATGTAGCCATGAAATGAAACTCATCAATATTCCTGTTGTCAATTAGATTAAATAATTAATTTCTGTATTATTGTAATACTAGCATAAAGCCAAAACAACATCAATAATCATATGCCTCACTATGGACTAATTCATACATGACAAAGATACCACTAGTCCAAGTGGAAAGATAGCATTCTACGATCAATGCTTAATAATCTAGATGCCATGCTAGTGCCATCCACAAAATTTGACTGGATTGTGTATAAATTCTTGTGATTCATATGGTTGGGCTTAGGGAGTATCCACCGCTCATCATTAGTGTCATTATCGAGGATGGTGCTAGTTATCTAGATTAGTTATATTATTAACAATCATTGTAAAAGTATTAACAATTTATCTTTTAGAAAATATTAATATTTTATATCACATACATTAAAGCCAAGTCTTCTTCACATAGGACTAATAATGCATCATATGATGAGAACACACATAGGAAAAACAATAAGTTCTATACTGAAGAGAATTGGACTGAACAACCTCAAGTAGGGGTTTCATATGCTCATATGCCTTTCTAGAAAACATTTTCAAGAAAGAGATGTTTGAAGTGATTAGTTCTTTTTCTAATAAGAATTTGTATGTACAAGATTTTGAGTTTAAATTACACTTAAGGAAATGTTATATTTATCTATTATTTTTTAAAGTATCACGTTGGCTATATGTTTAGGAATGTACCATAAGATATCATAGTAATAGTGGTGCTTCTCGATGTCAGCATTAAAGTAGTAGTTGGATTTCTATGAAACACCTCTAAAGGTATGAATTTTTTTTAAAATAAATAATTTCCTCATGTAGTATTAAATCAAAACCTATAATAATATAATTACACTTCACTTGTCTAAATTACACTATGGTGTAAGTTCAATTACTCTAATAGTACAAGTTAGAAGAAAAAATACATTACAAGCTCTTATCTCATGAGAACATTTTATGTTGGTCGAATTTGATATACAACATACATTTTTGTTCTTACTTCTAAAGGATCATGAATTTAGAGGCTAAATGCTCATCTTACCAAGGTAGGGTCTTAGGAAGGTCGATAGGTGAGCGAAATCCTAATATCTTTCAAGTGGCTATGCCCAAGCTTAAACCCAAATCTTACAATGAAATAAATAACTTACCATCACTTCAAGTCATAATATACAAATCATAATTAAAAGGTTAATGAATAGCAAATGCCTTCTTGACAACAAAATTAATTCAATTAGAATAATCATATCCCCAACTAGCTTTTCCATAGCAAGACCTAAAATGCTTCTACACCACAATAGGGTAGTGTTTTTTTTAATTTCAAACTTGCTAAAAAATTATCAAAGGACTTGTGCAAACTAAAAGAAAATTAGACTAACATTTTATTTTATAGCCAAATCATTAATCAAATGATCAAAATCCACATATCTAGCATATGTATTATTTTATCATGTTAAAAACCTATAGATGTTTCAAAAAGGCTTATTGAAATGAAAAGCTAATGACCTAAACTATCATCTAAATAGCCAAATATTCAAAAGCTTTTGCATAACTAACAAAGCTCTTTTTCAAAACTTGAACTTATGATATAAGAAAAGATCTTAAAATTAAATTCTTTTAATTGTAAATTCACATCCAATAGTCCATCTTTGAAATACTTGGATAATCAAAATATAACTAACTTTATATTAATCAAAAGCCAAATTGAAATAAATTTTAAATACTTTGATTAAATGGTGTTTTCTCTAATTTTAAACTTATACAAAACCGAATGAAGATTGAATTTTCTAATGGAAATTGAAAACATAATTGCTAAGCCCATTTATGTTTAGACCAAACTCATGTTTAAATGAATGAAATCAATGTTAAAAATAATCAAAATGGTACTTTACATAAATAGTAAAATTCTATATACATCTATTCTTTCTTAATTGAGAAAAATACAATTAAAAATTGGAATTATCAAACTAATCTAATAAATGGCCCAAAAATGCAATTTTTAGTCTTTTACATAATTCAATAGTAATAATGTTAATTTTTTTAATGTAACAAGATAAATAAAACTAGTATAAAAAATAACAATTTGAAATTCATCAAATATAAATAATACCACCACATTTATTAATTTAGTATTTTAGAGTCATTAGCAAATAGAATTAAAAAACATATCAAACTTACCTTTAGTTGTCAAACATAATACAATCACAATTCATTGATCTAGTTCATAGGTTTAGTTTCACTAAGCAATACTAAGGTATAAATTTAAAAAAGAAATTCCAAAAAGGAATTTTAAAATTGGTCCTATCGATCCAAGGATCCATGGTGGCTGTAAATAAAAAATTTTAAGTTTAGTTTGCTAAAATTGTTCCAACTAATACAAGGAATATATCAAAACTAGAACTTGTGTGCTAATCTAATAACACTATTTTAAAACTATAATTGATTAATAAAAGGAATATTTTTAATTGTAAAAAAAACATAGCTAACCTATCAATATTTAATGTTTTATTTTACTCTTTAACAATTTTACGTTGTATTTTCAAAGGAAATGGTATCCAAAATAATGGAAAAGAGTAACTTGAATAAATAATGTAATTCCTCAAATTTGTCAACATGATAACAAAATTAGCAAAATGAGCAACAAGGATAATTTATCAAATTTCAAATTCAAATTGAATAATTTCAAATTGTGAACAAAACCTATAATTAATCAACTCTTAAAGAGGTTTAATAGTTACTTGATAATCAAACAAGGTATTTAATAGTTTGTAACTCTTCTTTAATTCATAAATTATGTGATGTTCATTATGAGGCCTTATTCCTAGCCATATTCCTTGCATTAATCTTACGTTCTAAACAAAACTTATGCAAATATAGAACAAGGATTACAAATTTTTGTAAATCAAGCTTGACAACAAAGTAAACAAGTATTGTAGAGTTTGCAATGTAAATAAACATGGTAGTTTGATGAAGTGATTATATATTTTCTAGAAAATTTCCTTTTGTAAAGCCTAATAATCATCATCAAACTGAATTCAAGAATGTAAGCACATCTAATAGTTATTGAACCATGAATTATTGTTGAGAAGCAATTTGAAGAGAGAACCTTTATGGCTTTACCTATGCAAATCTTGCTAGAAGTTGGTGATTAAAATGATAATAATACAACAACTATTAATGTTTAATTATACAATTCAAGAAATAAGTTTAATCCAAAAATATGAATTCTCTTTTTTTCTAGCACAAATGTATGTTAGGTGTCTTTCTGTTACTATTGTGGTTCTTCCATAATCACTATCTCTTTAGCCTTCACACTAGCCTTAACCTCCTTGTTTTGTTCCTAATCTTAAGGAGGTGCTTAAGTCTACTTTGCAAGGGTAACTTTCTTTTTCCTTTTAATGATCTTCTCTTACATTTAGAGCATAAACTTTAAAAAGTTTAATTAAATTTGTAAAGTTTGCCTATTTAATAACACAATTTCTTGATAATCATTATATTCAATTTGATTATTATTCAAGTTGCAAAGAGTAGCACCAAACCAATGAATCAATTTGAATTTACTAAATTTTCAGTTTTGCTTTGTTTCATTTCATCCTTGATTATCATTCAAGTTGCAAAGATTTATTTAAATAACTTTATTGAAGCACATGTTAATTCAAGGCAAACTATTTATCTACTACTATTGCTCATTAGTTACCATGTACAATTAGCATAGCTTGAATAGGATCTCATCATCCTAAAGTTAAAAAGAGATAGATGGCAGAAAATTAGTAATAAAGATCCGAATATGCAAATTGTGCAATATAAATAGTATTGTAGATGAATACCACATTTTCCTATAATATCCATAGTTATAAATTTGGTTGATTGGTTTTAAATGTCACTAAGAACACTTGGTAATTTTCTTAATGATGTTTTCAAATATTCATAAAATATATATTTCTACTGTGAAATAAATCCAAAAGATGTGCAATGAGTGCACCTAGACGCTCCACCACCACTTCTTGCATGAATGCCACGTGGCAAGGCACTTCTGGCGTACACCCAAATGCTCCACCACTTCTTGCATGAATGCCATGTGGCCAGACACTTATGGCATATACCTAGATGCTCCACCACTTTTTGCATGAATGCCACAAGCACTTATGGCATATGGCTGGCCTCCCCCCTCGACTACTCTGAAAATTCGTAGACACTTGCGGCACTGTGGACCCACTAGCATGTCAGAAACGATCGGGTCTTTTAAAGTGACAGATCTTTCCCACGTGCCGTGCTGGCTTACCGGGCCGGCCTCCCCCTCGACTACTCTGAAAATTCGCAGATGCTTGCGGCACTGTGGACCCACTAGCATGTCAGAAACGATCAGGTCTTTTAAAGTGACAGATCTTTCCCACGTGCCGTGCTGGCTTACCGGTTCCACGGATCGACCATCCCGGAGCTGGATGTCAGCCATTTTATGCGAATTGGAGTGGGGAGGTAGGTCACCGTTCCGAGGGTGCCAAGCACCATATGGGGGCGGGGGGAGGGCGGCGGGCGGCTCACGGGACCGAGGTTGGGGTCCGTGGTCGATGTGGGACCAGCAGCTCTAGTGTGCGCTATACTTATAAAAAAAAATCCAGAAGATTTAAGGATTTATAAATTTTCAATTTTCACTGTTTTATAGTCTACATGACGACGAACATCATCAGACGCAATGACAAAGATAAAGAAGTTTGCCAATCTCTCGCTACTTGCATGACACGCTACTAGCCTGGCTTTGTAGCGTTGGGTAAGACTATTGCGAATTCTTCATGGGATGGAGAGTCCAACGTCCAAATTGCTATGAAAATAGAAGAAAATTTGCTGATGCCCAACCGTCTAAATTGCTGCTGACTCCTAACCGTCTAATCGCTGCCGAAAAGAAAATCTGGGAAGAGACAGGGTTTAGTCCAAGGCTTCATGACCCTGGCCTCATTAGCCTAGGGCTTCCTGGCCTGACTTCTCCTCTGCCTCCCACTTTCAACTCCATCACCTTGATGGCTTTTTATAACCAATTTTAGGGTTAGGGTAACCCATCTTTTTTTTATTTTATATTTTTTTATTCTTCTTTTTCTTTTTCTTTTCTAAAAAATAAACAAAGGCCTCATGCCAAGCAAGCATGGGTGTGTTGGTATCAACAATTAGCCCCCAACCGAAAAGGAAAAGAGAAAACAAAATGGTCAAGCCAGACCCTCCTTCTAGCGCCAAAAAGGTGTTAATGCATAAATTTTGGTCATGCCAACACCGGAAAAGCTCGTTTGAGGAGACTATTCCCTAGGGCGCCTCCCGTATGGGTACGGAAACCCGGGAATAGTCTCAGCTTGAGAGAACCATGTGACCAAGTGATAGAGAGATAGAGAGAGAAAATACAAATAGAGATAGAACAAGGAGAGAGAAACGGACGTCCAACGTCCAAATTGCTATGAAAATAGAAGAAAATTTGCTGACGCCCAACCGTCTAAATTGCTGCCGACGCCCAACCGTCTAAATTGCTCAGAAAAGAAAAGCTACCGATGCCCAACCGTCTAAATTGCTGCCGACGCCCAACCGTCTAAATTGCTGCTGACGCCCCACCGTCTAAATTGCTGCCGACGCCCAACCGTTTAATCGCTGCCGAAAAGAAAATCTGGGAAGAGAGAGGGTTTAGTCCAAGGCTTCATGACCCTAGCCTCATTGGCCTAGGGCTTCTTGGCTTGACTTCTCCTCTGCCTCCCCCTTTCAACTCCATCACCTTGATGGCGTTGGGCAAGACTATTGCGAATTCTTCATGGGATGAAGAGTTCAAACGTGCTTTTAAAAATCAAAATTGGACCCGCACATAGAAAATCATAACTGGACACTCGGATAGGCAATAACTTGTTTAAAGAAAACAAATACGCAATTTATTCACCGACTTTTGTGGCCAAATGAGCCGTCAGCGAGCAAGAGGACGCACGCTCCGTGCGACTTTCTAAAACGTCTAGATTAGCAAACGCAAAACCGTGGCATAGAAAATGAAAGAATTGACTTTTCTTGCCCAATTTGCGGCAACTACGAATCTACGATGAGAATGTTTCAGCAGTATAGACAAGAACACATGAACGGCGTATCCGATTACTTACGAAAAAACTTGCATATTTCACCGTTTAAAAGTTAGTTGCGAGATTTAGTTCGAAACGTCTCTTGAATATCCAGTCTTCTTACACAACTGTGGTCCTTGAATCCCACAATTCAAATGAATAAAATGCACGGCATTTGAATCAATTGTGGGTCTCCTTTCTAAAGTCAACAAATTAACGCCCTCATGAAACCTTAGCCTCTATAAATACCCACCCCAGTACCCTAACCTTACCATAAAGCAAACCAATCAATCCCACACTAATCCACCAATCAAACCCTCCAAACTTTCACCCGACATGGCTCTCAATCTCGGAACCAAGATGCAACTTGCGATGATGATGATGATGATAATGGTTAGTGTGGCCGCCAGAACACCGATTGGGGGAGAAGCACCGCGGCCACAGATTCCGGCAGCAGCACCGGGTCCGGCGTTACCGCAGACGAAGTTGCCGCGGATTCCAGCGTATAACATGACGCTGTTCGTGCACGTGAACCTCACAGAGGGGCCCAACAAGGGCGAGGCCAAGGTAGCCGGCGTAAATGGCACCCAATCCAACGGAATGAGCTTCGGCACCATCATCGCCCTGGACGGCCTCGTCACCGAAGGCTCTACCGCCAACACCACCTCCGTTGGCCGCTTGCAGGGCATCTATGCCAACGTTGCTATCGCCGGAAATAACTACCTCTTGCCTGTATCCTTCATCTTTCACAACCGCCAATTCAATGGCTCCACCATCCAGATCTTGGGTGCTAACCGTCAGGATCTTACCGTCCGCTCCGTATCCGTCGTGGGTGGCACCGGTGTCTTCAGCTTCGCCACCGGTACTGCAGACATATCCCTGTACTATCTCGATCCCAGTTCCATGTATACTCTGAAATTCCATCTCAAGTTCTACACCCCCGTCTTTTAATTCTCCCGCATCGTTGCCTGTAATTTCCTACTGCTCTCCGTTTTGGATTGGTCTTCTGTGCTTTCTGTCGTATTCTCCTTCTGCGATGTGTTGTTGCTGTTGGTCTTTCTTTTACATTTACTCTACTAGAGAATAAACGGATCATTGATATGTTGATTATAGTTGCAGGTTTGCTGAGGCCTTCTTGGTGGACCCGTTTGCCCCATACTATTCAAAGTTATCATGAAAATAACGTTTCAAACTTATCATGAGTAAACTAGAATAACGGAATAACCTGGCTACAATGCTTAGTGAATGATGTTACCAGGAGTAGTGCTAATTTGTTGATTCGGAATTAATCGTACCGTGAGTCCCTGTTCCAGTAAAACCTTCATTGCATATTAAGGAAATAACGAAATACATCTAAACCAATTCATCCGTTGATATATTATTTTCTAAAAACAATGTTTTCCGTTTACAAGTTCTAAGGATGGCTGACTTGTGAATCCGAGCTACACAGGACACAAGCAGTGTTTGAAATGGCCAACTCATTTTCTTTGCCCCACAAAAGTGGTATAAATCAAAACGTAAAGTGTAGAGTGTTCCGTTAAAGATGAAAGATTGCAGGGAAAACATAAATAATTGTAATTTGTAAATAAAGCGTAACTGCAGCGGTGCTAAAAAATAGAAACATTTTTTTTTAAGTAATAGTAATTCAGGTTCAAAATCTGCGCAAGGATAAAAATTTTAACGATGATAGCTGAAGGTGTGTTATAATATAATATTAAAATGTTTAATATTAACAACGAGTTGGAGTTGAAACCATGGGTACGGGAGCGGAGACAGGAGCGGAGATAGCAAGAACGAAGGCAGGAGCAGAGGCAGACAGGAGCGGAGATAGCAAGAACGAAGGCAGGAGCAGAGGCAGGAACGGAGGCAGGAGCGAAGGCCGGACTGGTAACGGCAGACACCAGGGGGAGAGGCAGATAGAGGGGGACTTCGGGGAATGCTGCAGAGACGGAGCAGCGTTGAGGATCAAAGTCAGTAGCCCAGACGCTGGCAAGATTGGAATGCAGCCTGATAGACAAATTTGTGTCGGAGGGGGCACGACCTCGCATCGATCTGATCTGCCGCTGGGCCCGAAATGCTTGGGGGTTAGACTCAGTGACGGTTACCTGCTTGGCAGGCGACCGCCTCCTGTTCTGTTTTGCCTCTATGATGGAGCGGGAACAAATCTTGGTGGGAGGACCTTGGTTCTACGGGGCGTGTGGGCTGGCTCTGGTGGCCTGGAGCCCGGGAGCTCACTGGGTCCTGGCCGTGTTTGAGCTCGTGCCGGTTTGGGTACGGCTGTATGGCCTCCCCCTCGAATACTGGTCACCAATGTTCCTGTGATCGTTGGCCGATCTGTTCGGCGAGTTTATCAAGTTTGACCACTCCACAGCAGTTATGGATCATTTGGGGTTTGCACGGTTCTGCGTCTGGCGACCTCTCCTAACGAAGGAGCCAGTTGAGGAGCTGGTTCTCGTGACGAACCCCGCCGAAGAGCGGGTCCGAGTTCTGTTTGAAAACCAGTCGATGTCTCAGGCCCAGTAGAGGGTTGCTCAGGTGGGGAGCGAACTGGGCCACCCAGACAGCTGCACGGCCACACCAGATGACGGGTGGTGGTTGGTTGGGAAGAAAGGCCGAGTCGCCAACATGAAACCACCGGGCCCCAAAAGGGGGGCTCAACATCTGAGGAAGGGCTCCTCTGCGCAGGGAGAGGTCTCCAAGGCTGCGCCAAGCGGGGGGCCACTTCCTGGTCCTGGGGGACCGCAACAACTTTCGAAGGACGCTCCCCATGTGGGGCAGTCGGAGACGGTTCGGTTTGCCATGGCCAGCGAGACGGGTAAGTCATATATCCATGCGCTGGTTGGGTCCAGTGCTCTGCACTCAGCAGGTGGCCAGCCAATGTGCACACAGACAGAGCCAAAGCCACGGCAAGGATCCCACGGAATGCCCTGCACCCCCAGGTCGGAGGGGGCAAGCCCTTCCCAAGGTGGTCTGTCCCTGCCACTGGTCATGGACTGGATTAACACCATTCGGGGTTCGGCGCAGCCTAGCTCCCCTCCCGCAGAGAAGCGGAGCTTGCGCAAACAAGGAATGATGGTAGCCCCTCACACGGCTAAGGTTGGACGACCCGACAACCACGCTCGCCAACACAAGGCCACACAGCTCTTCGTTGATTTGGGCGTGCAGCCCACGCTCCAGGAGGTTTATTAGCGTCCCATTTCTCCATGAAATTCCTCTCTTGGAACTGCAGGAGCTAGGGTACCCTATACAAACGACATACCCTGCGTTGTTTGGTACGAGATGAGAAGTGTGACATTGTTTGCCTGCAAGAAACAAAACTTCAGTAGAAGGAGGCTCAGACGCTCCTTTGGGCCGGGTGGCACAGCCACCTGGCGCCCAGTAGGGGACGCGCAGGTGGTCTCGTGGTCCTAACCCAGGTGGACTCGTACGTGTTGGATTTATCCGATTGGTGCATTACGGTGCACCTGCCCGGGCCAGACGTGTGGGTTACCAATGTGTATAGCATGCAGGGGTGGCAGGCACGCCTTCAAGAGCTCTCGCGGGTTGCGGGGCTGGTTCCCAAAAAGGCCAGCTAGTTGTTGACCGGCGATTTCAACCAGAGGCTCTTCAACTGGGAAAAGACTGGTGACAATTTGGCGGAGCCCCCTGGGGCAACCGAAATGCTTGTGCTGTTGCAACAGAATGGCCTAACCGACATGGAAATCGCGGGCTGCAAGTACACCTGGAGCAGCAGCAGGCAAGGCGCCATGAGGGTCCAATCCCATATTGGCCGTGGGTCAGTCAGAAGTTACTGAACGATTGGGATATCCATGTCTATGGGGGTGCCCGCATGACCTCTAACCACCGGCCCATCTTCTGCTAGCTGGAGAGGGGAGAATTCCAGCGACCCCATCCCTTCCAATTTGAACACACCTAGATCCGCAAACCGTGGCTTGGAAAGTTGATGCAGGACATCTGGCAAAAATACAATGCCTCGGTGGACCTGCGCGAATTTCTGAAGAATGGGTTGAAGACCCTGAAAACCCAAATTAAAAATATCAGTCTTGCACAGAAATACAGTTTCAGAACCTACCGACCCTTACAACCCATGTTTTAGGGTTTGGGTTCACGTATTTTTATTCAAATTGTAACTTTTTATAAACATTATTTATTCCATCACATATGAAATTGAAACTAAAATTTTTATTTCTATTCAGTGAGACTTCTTGGATCTACTGAACCAATTTTAAAATTCAGAAATTCCTTTTTTCTCTCTTCAATTTTCTCTAAAGGATATGATTTCTCTACGAGGAATTCTATGTTATTTCCAACTTCTTCAGCTAATGCTGAAATCGTTGCTTCTTTTATTAATATAGAAATTTCTATTGATTCTCAAAATGCACATTTACAAGTAGATACAAAAAATGTTGTAATGTGGTCTTCTAGTGATGTTGAAGCAACTAAGACACTTGATGTTGTTCTTTTTATAATGTATATAAGTCGTTGGTTGCCTATCTTTTATCACAAAATGTGGTAATTCAAAATTTGGATTACTTGCCTCATAATCAAAGTTTCATTTTGTAATTAAGTGATGTGATAAAAAAACATGACATCCAAGTTCTTCATGTTAGGTATTATTTTTGGTTTTTTCTACATGTTGAGTTAGACAATACTTCGATGGTGCAATGTGCCCTAGATATAGGGTCTTTTATACATAAGCATGCAAACTTAATCATTTGAAGTGGGCTCCACATTTTATTATCCAATCTAAATAATATGCTAAAGTTTCATGTTTCACTAAGCTATATAATCTTCCATTGATTTTTTATAAAGCTAAGTAGAATATTGTTATTCTCAATCTCATTAAGCATAGGGAGTCTATTTCTACAATTTTAATTCTTGTAGATATTTTTTTGTTGAAATCAACTTTCTCAATCATAAAAAAGAATTGGTATTACAAGCAAGGAAAAAACTTATATTGAGTCAACTACATATTATAATCTTCCTAATGCTTGCAACTTTTTCCATCATGAAGGACATTTATTTAATGCTTGTTGTTTACTGCTAAAAATAATTTTGAAGAAAAGAAAAACTATGTTAAAGCTAACTATAAAAAAAATAATATAAATTTGAGAATATGAAAAATCAAGTTAATGTCAATAATAAGAATGATCAAGTGTCTATAAAGAATCCAAAGAAGACAGAAGCTCCTATGTATATTCTTGCTAGGACTAAAGAAAGTATTAAGAAACCTAGGAAGATAGCTTGTAAGGCAAATTTTTCGTTATGTGACAATAATACTATTTATTAACTCAACGGTTAAAACTAGTGTTAACAAAAAGATTATAATTGGTGATAAAGATTCTCACCATAATATAAATAATAAGCAATGAGGTGAATATCTTCCACTAGTTGTTCTACATTCTTACGTTAAAAACAAATGTTGGTGTTAAGCCACACCTCTCTATCTCAAATCCTTTTGCTATTTTGAGTTCAAGTATACATGTTGTAAACTAATAAATACATTTTCTTTTATTTTTTCAAGGTATCAATTGTAAGGATGTACACTTGAATAGATAATCCTAAAATCATAAAGATTTTTCTTTCCATGTTCTTTTTTATGATGTCTACTTAGTGTCAATCTTGTGATGTACACTAAATTTTCTTTATTTATTATTAATATTTTTTTTGGGGTTTGATACCACATGCTCCCCCTCCGTCGTCCCATCACCCCACCCCTCTCCCAAGAAAAAAATCTTTTATAGAATTTTTTTAATTTTTTAGTTTATAACTTATTACTCATCATCATCCTAGCCTTGTCCCATTTGCTTCAATGAAAAACTATATCTTTGTTTATTTGTAGTTTTTTCAAATTATCTTTGATTACATGATTGTTGCGAATCACATCTAGGGAAAAGCCCTAGAATATACAAAATCTAAAAAAGAAACTCATCAATGAGATTTGACAAGGCGTTACAGTTGACTACCAACTTAACACTAACCCTCCTCCTTTCATATCCAAACTTGGGACTAGTATTAGTAGAGTTAATTTATGACTTAGTATTACATTGTAGAATCAAACCTATGACCTAGAGTTACTAGGCCAAGACCCATACTACTAAGCTAACATCTTATTAAATATAAAATAGTTCCATAATCTATGATTCAAGTAAAACATTATTATCATCATTATCCTAACCTTATCCCAACAAAATGGGGCTACTAACTCGAATAGAACATCATTGTCCAAATTCCTAGGTCATCTCTACTCTAAATCTAATGATTATATTTATAAGATATTAGTGTCATGTAATGAGGTTTTTTTATTTTTATCTTGATGATGAGCCATGATATCGGGGCCATGATATAGGGTCCACAATATCAGATCCTGCCATGCAATATCGGACATTCGATATCAGGACCTATCTCATTGCCTATAAATAAGAGGCGAGCACACTTGGTTTGGTAGTTACTTCTTAGTCCCTTACCTGAACTCTTGTAGTTTCTCCCTCTCAAAGTTAAAATTATTTCTGAGTGCCCATAGTAGGAGTCATAAAGTGAATGGATCTTTATTCGAGCATTGTGTACTTGAGCATACCTTGTATCCAAAAATAAAGACAAACTTTATGATAAACCTTGCAATATTCAGAATAGCTTATCCCTCACCCTTAATGCTATTTACAGTTCTTTAATGCTTTCATTAGTTAATTAATGTTGCTTTTATTGATTCATTAATTTTTACAAGTAAACACACTTAGTACGACCACTTCAAGCATGTGTGGAACACTTGGCAACCTAGTAACGATTAGCGTTTGGTAATCCCAGTAGTGTTGCACTAGTTTAGGATGTGTACAGAAAGTGGGAACGGATGCTAGTGTTAGGACTAGTTAATTTAAATTAGTTATTCAATTAATTCACTTCTTCCCTCTTTAGCACTAGGACATGAAACATAAAAAATCATAAAAATCGTATACCTCAAGTTTACTTAACCATACAATTGTGCCATATGAGTAAGCTTGGGAAGACAACCATCGCCTAATCCATCCTTGTTCTATGAAGGCACATAAGCACTTAGTCCTTGGATTTTGACCAAATTGTGCGTAACACTTGTATTTGTATGGTTGAGCGTAGGGGTACCTTACTTCTCATCATTGGCACCATTGCTAGGGACTTTGTTTTTTGTGCACTAATTAGAACTTAGGAATCTTCCCATCATTGGAACAAACCCTTAGGGTTGGCTATCTTAAAATTATTAGAAAAGAGAAGAGAAAAGTGTCACACACTAAAGAATTAATCATGTCTCCTTCTTCTTACGAGAGTGTTTCACTGCCTAGGTCTGACACAATGAACAATCAGACGTGGAGTACACTTATAGGTAGAGTACGTTGTGCATGAACACAACTCAAGAGAGTATCAACACATAGAGGCACAACATCAAAGGGACTTACAATAGGAGAGACATCATAAATCTATGAAGGCAAAGTGGTTTCAGGATGTTCCATATATCATAGGTGAAAATGAGTGTGGTGAACCTACCTTAGGAGGTCCTCCACCAAATTATTTTTCTCTCATTGACTTTGGTCAAGGTGTTGTGTATCAGAATCTTCACTCAACTATCCATAACCCTGATTCTAGTACCAATGGACACAAAGGGTCCGAAAAATGAACATGAACACATGACAAAGATGGACATTTTGATCATAATCATGATTGAGGCCATGACCACCGAAGAGAAGGTAGTAGGCACCATCATGGTGATGGTCCTCCTCCCTCTTCACCTCCATCATCTCCTTCCCCCTCTCCTTTAGGATTAGAACATAGTTGCAGAGGGAAAGACCTTGAGAATAATAGTAGGAAAATAGGAATAATAGACAAAATAGTCGAGAAAGGGGACAAGGAAATTCTAGAGAAACACACCACGAAAGGAGGGAGAGTAGGGAATAGCATAGGCATCATAGACGCCATAGAGAATACGATCATGATGAACCCCTACTCACTACCCAAAGTATGCTAGATATAACTTAGGCTGTTAGAATCTCAAAAATGCACCAAAATGATAGTAAGATCAAAAGATTGGACATGAAAAATATCATATGATTTGAAGGAGGATTCAACGCTGATCCTCAAAATCATTTCCAAGCATTTCACGATGCATGTGCCTTGCAAAACATAGAAAATGAGTAGTAAAAACTCAAGTTATTTTCATGGATACTAATCAAGGAAGTGGAAAGTTGGTATCGGTCCTTTAGAATCGGAATCCATTTGTCGATGGAGCACCTTGTTATAGCTGTTCAATGATAAGTATCAAATGTACTTCTGAGTGTCCAACCTGTGAAAGCAAATCCAAGGATGGAAACAAGAAGGACATGAATCCTTGGATACTTCCATGGGCCGATATTATGCATTATTACATTTTTTCCTTGGCCATGGTTACTTGTAGAGGGAACAACTACACCATCTCATAGATGGACTTAGGCACAAAAAATGAAGAACCTTTCGGACTTATGCCCAAGGAAGAGTATCTGAGATTAGAGCCCATCAAGTACAAGATTGTTGGAGCAAGTTACCAAGGAGGAAGGTGAGTTAAGAAAAAGAGAGAGTGCAGAGGAATACAACAGATATCCTTCCCTCCAAAAGAAGGGAGTTAGATTTTTTGAGGATGAAGAAGAGTCACCACTTGAAGAGATGGTGAATAGAAAAAATTTTTCCATTCAAAAACTTGCATCAGAAGTATCGGAAAAGGTGGACCAAACATGAGACTCCCTAGATAATAGATTTCAAACCATTCTCAAAAGTGATCGAGAAAGGAGAAAAAAAGAAAGAAACTGAATATGCACATAACAAAGGTAAGGGCAAAGCTACCATTATTGAAGAGGTTGTGGATTTAGATATATAAAATGATGGTGAATGTGAGATATGTCAATATGACCATCCTAAGGGATGTTATCTAGTAATCTCACATCTGCAGGAGTCTAGGGTGTACACACTAAACCCATGATTAAATAGATGGAAAACACCCTGAAGGTTACCTTATCCTCAAGGTAGCCCAAGATAGTTCCACCAACCCTTGATGTATTATCAAAGTGGAACTCCACCACAAAAAAATGAATAGTATCAATAGTGGAAACATCCACAATCATGGGGAATGCCACCACCACATCAACAGTATCCTTACCATTAACTTAACCCATATGGATACTACATGTAGTAGCCAATCTCTCCACGTGACTCTACTAGTCATGTTACTTATTTGTCTCACTACCAAATCCATGAGTACTATAGAACTCCTTCTTTTAGAGGAGAGGTTTTACAAATGTACTATTCTTCTCATTCAACTACACATCTTCCACCCTTAGCCCCATTACCACCTACTCCAGCTATGCAGGGTGAACTCCCTGCCTAGTTGCAGCAATGTAATGCTACAACAACTGTCAACCCTTAACCTACTATTGGTTCAGACAACCACATAAATAAGAGACCTTTCTTTAGAACCAATAGTCCAACTAAGTCCTTGCAACCACAAGCAGAAAATTCTCCAAATGCCTCACCACCATTCAAATCTTCGGAGCTTCCTTCAAACCAAAGACAGCACTTAACACACACGGTCATGTTGACTCATGCAATTACTAATTGGATTAAAGTTGGCTATCTTCCTAGAAAATTATCTAATCCTGTAAGTCCTCTTATATATTTGCAAGTCGTTGGGAACAAACCTTGCAAAGCTCTTTTGGATTCAGGTTCTAGTGCTAACTTAATCTCTCAAGAAATGTGCAAAGCTTGGAACCTACCTACACTAAAAAAGAGTAACATATGTTTAGAGTTGGCTAACCAATCCATCATTGTCCCATTAGGACTAGTGGACGACATTTTCACCATTGTTTGTGGGTGGTCATATCTAGCCGATTTCCTAGTGATTCAAATCAACAACTGTAAGGGGGACTTCCCAATCATAATGGAAAGAGCATGACTAAGCACAATTGATGTCTACCTAGGAATACATGATCTTTCTATAGAAATATCAAAGGACAATACATTTGAAAAGATCGAGAAGAAGAAAGTTCCATGCATCACATATAATGACATAGGATGTAATTGCATGTAGAAGTCCTAGTTTGTACAACGTTTAACATTGCTTGCATGCAACCAGTGTGCACCAATAACTAACATACAAAGATGTCTATATGCAGTAGCCATAAGATAGGAAGGCACCAAATGGCTGACAGCTGACCAAGAGAATGATTCAACTATATGCATGGAACCAATGGAGAGCTTGACTTGCACCTACATTGATAGCATAGATACATTAGAGCAAGTCAATCGAAAACTTCCAAGTCCTAACATTGAAAATATCAACTAGGGAAAGTTGGAAATTCCTGATGAGTTCAAGAAAAATCCCCTTAAGTTAAAATCGTTGCCCACTAGTATGGAGTAAACATTTCTCAAAAATGGAAAACTAGTAATCATTAACACTAAGCTCGCTCCTCAACAAAAAGAAAGACTACTGAAAATGTTAAACAAATGGTTGAAAGCCTTTGCTTCATCATATATCAAATTAACCGAAATAGATGCTAGGATGTGCCAGCATAGAATTTACACTGATCCCTTCATGAAACCTCAACGACAATCGTAGAGCTGACTAAACCCAAAGCTTAAGCAAGTGGTTAAAGAAGAAATTGAATAACTTCTAAAAGCTTGGTTCATCTACCCATTTTTGATAGTGAATAGGTTATTCCATTAGTCATTGTGCTCAAAAAGGAAGGTAAATGGAGGGTGTGTATAGACTTTAGGCTACTGAACATGGCAACATTTAAAGACCACTTCCCATTGTCATTCATTGACCAAGTCTTAGTACCATTGTAGGGCATTGCTACTATAGTTCTATATGGCTACAATGGATATAATCAAATTAAAATAGCACCAAAAGACCAAGCCAAGACTACGTTCACAAGTCCTTGGGGGACATTTGCATATAAGAAGATGTCGTTTGTCTTGTACAATGCCCCAACAAAGTTTCAATTTCTGGTTCTAAGTATCTTTTAGTAGCAAATAGAAAATGGTGTGGAGGTCTTTATGCAAGATTTCTCCACCTATGGAGTGGATTTTGAACAAGCATTGGATCGATTAGAGCAAGTATTGAAATGATGTGTAGAAACCAACTTAAGGCTCAATTGCCAAAAAAGCCATTTAATGGTCCAAGAAGGCATTGTATTAGGGCACAAGATTTCAGAAATAGGGATAGAAGTAGATCTTGAAAATATTAAGGTCATCCAAGGAATCACTCAGCAACCTAAAATTGTAAAAGAAATCTGATCATTCCTTGGACATACTGGCTATTATGGATGCTTCATTGAGAACTTTTCAAGAATCGANTGCAATTCAGTTCCTAATGAATAAACCAATGGTAATCCCTCGCATCATACGATGGCTCGTGATTTTACAAGAGTTTGATCTTACGATGATCGATCATAAAGGCACCGAGAATGTTATTGCTGATCATTTATCTTGGTTGCAATGGGACAACAAAGAGGATGAATATTCAATTTTTGACCGTTTCCTTGATCAACTCCTCTTTGCAAGTGTAATAAACAATCACTTACCCACTGATACAAATTGGTATAGTAGCATTCTCACTTATTTTCTTACACAAGAAACACCACAAGGGTTCGATGTTAAAAAGAAACAACAGTTTCTTCATCGAGCCAAATATTTTATGGAAATCAATGGACACCTTTATAAGGTATGTCCTCATGGCTTGGTTCGATGGTATGTTCCCAATGTAGATCAATTCCAAGTTCTCCAAGGTGCTCATGAGGGACCTTGTATAGGTCATTACACAGGGAGATGAACAACCATGAAAATCTTTCTTGCAAGATATTATTGGCCTACATTGTTTCAAGATGCTCATCATTTTGTCCAATCTTTTAAGTGCTACCAACGTGATGGGGGAATGACCTACATTGTTGTTGCTATTGACTATTTTACCAAGTGGGCAGAAGCAGCCATTGTTACAGACTGTAAATCATCTACCAATGCACAATTTTTTCAACAACAAATCGTAAATAGGTTTGGCGTACCTCATGCACTTATTTTTGATAATGGTACATACTTTACAAGTTCAAATTTTTGAAAGTTAATGTAATGCTTAGGATTTGAGCACAAACTAACTGCACCATATCATCCTCAAGAAAATGGTCAAGCTGAGGTCACCAATAGGGAGCTCACAAAAATATTGATATGAACCATTAGCAAGTATAGGTAAGACTAGAGAACCAAACTAAATGATTCTCTCTGGGCATACTACTCCACATGGAAACTCCCTATAGGCTACTCTCCCTATGATTTAGTGTATGGTAAACTTCTGATGCTTTCACTTCAAGTGGAGCTCCGTACACTATCCACAGAATGTGACCTTAACCTTGACCTCAATCTAGCACAAAAAGAATGGCTAATGAACCTTAACTTTCTAGATGAGAATCAATTAGTTGCCTTGTCATCTAATGAACTACACAAGGCCTTTAACAAACAACATCATGACCTAAGAATTAGGAAATTCAAATACCAACCAAGAGATAAGGTTCTTTACTGGAATCTCACACATGTACCCCAACAAACTAAATTTGAAACACTATGGGAAGGACCTTATATCATTCGTGAAACTTTTCCTTCAGGGGCCATGATGATCTACAAACCTGAAACCTTGAATAAAAATTTATTGGTCAACATCTAGCAAACTAGACCCTTCCATGAGCCTAAAACAACCAGTACTAATACTACCTCTATTGATGGACAACCTTGCTCATTATTTTGGATCTCCTCCTTCTAACTCAGTTGTGGGAGAGATGGTCACCAATGCTAACTATTCTAAGCTCTCAGTTCCTTTACTTTTACACATATTTCATCTTTACTTATTTTTGTTTTACACCATCGTTAACATTTTTACTATTTCTTTGTTTGATTTATTCTTATTCATCACATAATAAGTGCTCACAATGGTGGGTTGTATTATAACAAGTGTTGATTGCTAATGTTTGGTTTTTACCTTTGACATTCAGTGTTGATGCTAAGATATGGTTTCTTTTGATAAAACAGGCAATGAGTCCATGTCACCTAATTATCCATGTAACTCTATGGTCTTTATTATTTTGGAAATGTATTGTCCCTTTTCTAAGAAAAATTATTAATGAATTGGTGCCTTAGTATTCTTCGAACCAAGGAAAGATTCAAATGGATGGAAAAGGGTGTGACCTCAAGGGGATTTGACGCATTTGTGCTAGCTATTCTCTTGGATACTTAGATGTTTTTCATAGGTTTTCCACCATCCAACTCTTGACCAAATATTAGAAAGTTGACTAAATCAAATAAGTCTTTGCATGTTGTGGTTCTCGTAAAAAAAATTGGTGAGAATTCAAAGCATACCCCTTAGACATAATAAAGAAACATGAGCTACAAGCACTGGTTATGGCACTGGAAAGACATGTTACCCATGCCTAAAGATTCCATCTAACTAAGGCCCTTTCTCACTTCTTGCTTCTTCTCTTGTTGGGATGGTGATGGCTTTGTGGATGCATTCTTGTTACTCCGGGAGAATGGGTTGGTCAAGTGTGTTGATGTAAGGTCACTAGATGTGGATAGTTGAATATGGATTTGGATAGAATTTTATCAAGTCACCTTAGCCGCATATTACACAAGGAACCTTACACCACCTTAATTTTTGGACTCCATCCCATTCTCTCCCCTCTTTCCGTATTTTTTTCCACATTCCACCTCATTGCCAATTTTATGATGAGCCTATATCTTGGTTGACACATTGTTAGTCTTCGGTAAAATACTTGTGGGTAAGTTTTTAACCATTGTTTCCATATGTCATTCTGAGAGCCTGCGAACTCTTTGGTTTGTAGGTTTGTCAGGGCATTCAAGGCATGAGCCTACTTTGGGGAGGACTCACTGGCATTCCTTTTTTGTGTAATTGTTAAGATATGGTTTCTCATAATCAACTATTTCTCATTTACCCCATCAATGACATCCATTTTTGCTTTTTTTTTTATTGGCTTCACCATTGTTGTTTCTCTTATCCTTCTTGTTCTTTAAAATTTTCCACCTTATTGCTATAGGAGTTTTGCTCTTAGTCATGGGGGCCCTGTCACAAATTATTCCATTCCATAATTATCTTACCCCTACACCTTGGGTAGTTATCAGTCATAAACCTCTAACCTAGTGTCTACCATACCCACAACATAGCCAATGTGCTTTATATCAAGGAAAGACATCAGCTGCATTAGGTTTTATCTACCCTTGATAATCCATGAGTGTGTTGTGTTTGCAGATGGTGATTACATGAAAAATGGACTAGGATAAGAGGGAGCACTTAGGATGGACTAGAGTTGGAGCATTTACGTAAGGAAAACGTTTGGACATGTGGGTATGGATGAGTAACGGTGTGCATAGTTTTGACATTGGCAACAATGTGTCTCATTTTCTCTCTCTCTCTCTCTCTCTCTCTCTCTCTCTCTAAGCTATTGACTGAGGGTTTGGATGTCATCTATGTAGAGTATTCACCACAATGGGCATGAATACCAATGTTGTAATATATTAGTCGATCTGTTCCGTGGGCACTCTGAGTTTTCCATCCCATGTCATCATCAGTTGTCATTCAGTTAATAATCCCATACCTTCCTAATATTTTGTAAGGAACTCGAGGATGAGTTTTCATTTAGTCATGGGGGTATGATGAGCTATAATATCGGGGCCACGATATCACGTCCATGATATTGAATCCTACCATGTGATATCAGACATTCGATATTAGGACCTATCTCGTTGCCTATAAAATAAGAGGTGGGCACACTTGGTTTGGCAGTTAGTTCTTAGTCCCTTACCCAAACTCTTGTAGTTTCTCCATCTTAGAGTTAGAATTATTTTTGATTTCCTGCAGTAGGAGTGATAAAGAAAATAGATCTTTATTCGAGCATTATGTACCTTAGCAAACCTTGTGTCCAGAAATAAAGATGAACTTTGTGATAAACCATGCAACATTTAGAATAGCTTATCTCTCACCCTTAATCCTATTTATATTTCTTTAATGCTTTCTTTAGTTAATTAATGTTGCTTTTATTGATTTGTTAATTTTCACAAGTAAGAACACTTAGTATGACCACTTCGAGCATGCGTGGAATACTTGGCAACCTAGTAATGATTAGTGCTTGGTAATCCCAGTAGTGTTGCACTGGTTCAAAATGTGTATGGAAAGTGGGAATGGATGCTAGTGTTAGGACTAGTTAGGACCTAGATGACTAGTTAATTTAAATTAGTTATTCAACTAATTCACTTCTTCCCTCTTTAGCACCAGGACATAAAACATAAAATAGCATAAAAATCATATACCTCAAGTTTACTTAACCATACAATGATGTCATACGAGTAAGCTTGGGAAGACAACGATCACCTAACCCATCCTTGTTTCGTGAAGGCGCATAAGCACTTAGTCCTTGGAGTTCGACCAGATCATACATAACGCTTGTATTCGTATGGTTGAGTGTAGGGGTACATCACTGCTCATCACTTGACATTACACAATGATCTAAATTATTGATTAATTTATGATTTTTTATGTGCAACTTATTACCAACTAATTTGCAATTAAATGATGAATCTTCAACAAAACAACTAATTCACCTTGTCAACACAACTAAATTTATGATATTTTAAAAATTAAATACAAGATTGTGGTATTGGTCGATTTACTACTCCATGAATTCCAATGGTTTAGTGGTAAACTCAATATCTTTATTTTAAAATTGCTATGAAAATACTTAATCTCCTAGTTACTATGAAATAAATATAGAATTGAATGTATTTAGTAACCAATCTCAGAAGTCCTTTTGGAAGAGAAATTGTACCTTGATATTTGTATCCATAAATTAATACACCTAAAATAATAACAAATTTTAACAATTATAAATGTTAATGAATGAAGTTGAACTACATTATTAGATTCTAATGATGTATGCTACCTAGAACAAAGCAAGGTTGACATGTATGTAAAGTTTTTAGAGTACTAACAAAGAAACTGGAAGACTTGAGAAAAGTATTTATTTCAACTAGGGCTCCATTGTGATGAAATATAACCTCTCTATAGGTGACCTAGTTTCATGTTCATCATTAGCTCAAATTCTACCTTGAGCTTTGTGTTAACTTTGAGTTAATGTAAAGAGAACTCTTCCTTTATTTTTATCAACTTTCAATTTTGTACTCTTTACTTGAAGTACTTTCTAAAATTATCTAAAGTTTATAATAGAAAAAATATTTTTGTTTTCTCCTCTAAATTAAAGGATGGGAAGATGTGTTAGGTACCACAAGAACAATAACAATAAGTTCTGAAAGTTATCAAGGACGGTTTGTGTCCTTGGGATATTTTTCTCTAATTGAAAGAAGAGCTCTACATTGGTTCCTATGGTTTTTTCCCCACTTTGGATTTTCCATGTAAATTTTTGTGTGTGTTTTTCTTTTTTTCTTTGCTGCTTCAATTAATTAATTTAATTAATTTCATAACAAGTGGTATCAGAGTAGGTTGATGAAGCGGTTATAGATAATAGACAAGCTTTTTGGTCAAAATTTGAACATATGGAGTGTTCTAATGATAGATATCTTGGCACAAAAGGAGTGTGATGAGGCCCTTCAACCATCAAAATCTACAAAGATGTTAGATGATGATTGGAAAAGGTTGCAAGAAAAAGCACTAATGTTGATCCGTCCTTGTTTGAACAATAGAATTTTGGCATCTCTTTCTAATGAAACAAATCTTCATGTTCTTTGGGTAAAGTAGAAAAATAGGTTTGATAAAGCTTCTAGTTTAAATTAGTTTCATATTTATCAAAAGGTTTTTAATGTAAAGTTGAAAGAATTTTTTTCTTTGCAAGATCATGTATATGATATGATGGAAACTTTTGTTAAATTTGAAGAATATAAAGTGATAATTCTAGAGCTAGTGAAGTGTTATGCTATTTTAAATTCTTTACTTGAATCTTGGAATCCAATTATTATAGCTATTACTCCCTTTATGAGTACTAGTAATATTTCTTTTGATGGTGTAGTTTCTACTCTTCAAGATGCAGAAAAAAGATTTCTTGAAGGACAAGGTCAATCATCAGGTAGTGCTTTTACAATTTCAAATAAAGGTAGATCTAATAAACATGATCAAAGTAGAGGACCCAATTAAAGTAAGGAAAGAAGTAAAAGTAGATGAACTTCTAAAAGTAGGATTGAATGCTAATTTTGCCACAAATTTAATCACATGAAGAGGGACTATTATGGTTACAAAGCATCGAAAGCATCATTGCAATAGAAGTAAAGGACAAAGTTAGAAAAATCAGAAAATAATACAAGTTCACAAATAAATCATATAGAGGGTGAGCTTGCTTTTAATTTTATTGTATCTAAATCATCTATAATATTTTCTTTACACATAGTAAAAGATGTTTAGATTGTAGACACAGAAGCCTCTTTTCATACTTGCCCTAATCAATCTATTTTTACTTTGTATCAGTTAGTTTTATCAAGTGTTCTTTATGCTACTAATGGTATTCCTTTAAAAATTTCTTGTATAGGAAGTGTTGTTTTAGAGTAGCTTGGTTTACCTAAAATCACTCTTAATAATGTTAGGATGTTCTTGAAGTTTCTAAAAGGCTAATTTTTGTTTCTCAACTTGATGATTTGGGTTTAAATTTTTCATGTGGAAATAATTAGTGGAAAATTGCCAAGGCAATTTTAACAATTTTGAAGGGTGAAAAGATGAGAAAAATGTATACTTTAGGAGCTAATATATGTTTGTAGGATGATTCCATGGCTACAATTGCTACAGGGGAGGATATTGATTTATGGCATAAATGGTTAGACCATATCAATTCCAATTTAAAGGTATTTAAATCGTAGCTAAGCTAATAAATTAAAAAAATTTTATTTTTATGTTTGTGGTTCAATAAATCCAACATCATTAGGTGGTTCACTATATTTTGTTACTTTCAATGATGATCATACACAAAAAGTATGGGTATTTCCAATAAAATCCAAGGATGTTGTTTTAAATATTTTTTAAGTCCTTTGTTAATAAAATAGAGACACCAATAGTTTAAATTTGAAATGTTTTCTTACTGATAATGGTAGTTGATGAAGTATCTTTGGTTGACTGCATCGACGAGATGCCATCAATGTGACCTTGTCAACAGGATCTCATTGACGTAGGGTTTTCTATATTGATGTGTACTCATTGACATGGCGTCCTAGTAGGTCTATAAATGCAACATCCCAACTGTGTTGATGGGGAGAAAGAATTTTAGTTGGTAGTGGAATCCCTGCAGTTTGTTTCCATAAGAGATAGGATAATTTTCTAAGTGCCCACAGCAGAAGTCAAGGAGTGTATGGATCTTTATTTGAGCACTATTGTACCTAAGCATCACAATGTGTGTCATAATAGATATGATTTTTTTGATATACCTTGTAGCACTTGGACTAGCTTAATGATTTATTTATGAATTTTTTGTTTTCATTAACTAAGCGATTAATTAAGATAATATGATTAAAACTAAGTAATTAATTAATTAAGCTAAATAGAGTAGCATACATAAGTACGACCACTTTGAGCATATGTATAACACTTGGTAATCCTAATAGCGCTTAATGCTTGGTTGCCAAGTAGTGTTGTATGTGTTTAAAATGTGTACGAAAAGTGGGACCAGATGCTTATGTTAGGATAGTTAGTTAGTAATCAACAATTAAATTAGTTGAATTAGTTAAGTAATTTATTCTCAATCTATTACCAACCTTAGGTGAACAAAATATAAAATCATAAAAATCATTTGCGTCAATTACACTTACCCATACAATTGAGCCTCACAAATGTTGTTGGAAAGACAATGATCATTCCATGATTAGATTCATCTTGATTGAATCCTGAGTACGAGAACACTAGGAATCCATGAAATTCAATAGGATTTCATGTGAAAGCCTTAGTGATTTGTATGGTTGGGCATAGGGGTATCTTGCTACTCATCATTGGCACCATTGCTATGAAAGGAAAGGTGTTGCACTTGATTGGCATTGTGCTAGTTTGGATGAGTTAGTAGGTCCATGAGTGTTATGCTTATGCATGGGAACTGTCCTAAAGAAAGGTCATTTTTGAGATTGTGGTGGGAACCTACTAGCATTATCATTTTTTTGTATGTTTGCAGCACAAGTGCCATTCTTTCATTAATGTTGTGGTGTCGCACCCTCTTGTGTTGGTGGGCATGACATGTGATGGAGATAAGTATGAGAATATTGAAGATATGATGGAGGATGAGAGGCAAGAGGTGGTGATCCTTTAGAAGATGTTGCAGGTTGATGATATTCTAGAGGGTGGCAATCATGATGTGAGGTAGAAGAAGTAGAAATAGTTAGGAAAACATGTTATTGAATATAATATCCATATGGTTCTAGTTGGTAGTAAGGGTAGTTTTGGTTTGATGATGGCCTTTCCCACGATTGTGAGTTTTGCCACTATGGTTGATAGTAGTCTTGAAGATGATAAGAAGTCCCACTAGGATAGTATAGTTGGTTCTAGGACTATCTATGATTACCTTGTAAGAAAGGTAATTTCATAGGCATTTTCTTTTGTATGAACTTTGGATTCAATGCAAAGGTTCAATACTCATGTAGATGTAACATGATTGGGAAATAGCCCTTTGTATGATCATATAGGTAGATGTCACATCCATCATCTTCTTTGGTGGTTAAGTCTATAACCTCTTCTTCTACAGTCATTTTCCTTTTTTTTCAATCAATGTTCTTACCTATCTCCTAGTCCCTTTTCCTCCTTTTGTTGTGATCACATGATTTTTTTTGCATTACTCTCTCCTCCATAGTTTCTACAGAAGTTGTAACTTTTTCATCTATCCATTTCAACATCTTATCTATCCTTACTTCAAGATCATTGATAGACTTTTTTATTGACAAGGTTTGTTGTGAAATCACCTCATTGAGCACTAACTCTTTTTTTTCATCATAGATATGAACCCTCTTCTTTTAAAAAGTTGGATCCTAGTGATATTTCTCAACATTCTCTCATTTACATACTTCTTCTTCTTCTTTTGCCGCACACTAGATTAGCTTTTGGATCTAATGGGATTCTAGTTCATATAATTGACCTTGAGCATACATCCCAATGATCTCTCTCATTTGATTATGAAGCCCATCTATGATGTGAAAATTTTTTTCTTCTTGAGAGAAATCATGGCATAGACATTTATTTAGTAGAGAATAGTATCTATCTAGGGACATATCCAAGGATCCATGTTATTCTTGTTTTTATTCTTAGATTTGTTTCCTTAGGTTGAACACCCTCACATAGGTTTGGTATTTCTCATTGAAGAGTTTCAGCATTGTGAACCATCGATGAATTGAATTTGCTTTCAATGATTTATACCACACTTTAGCTTTGTCTATTAGTATCCTAGGAAAAATCTTAAGATTTTTCCACCCACTTTCAATGTTTTGTAAGATTCAAGCATCATGAAAGGCTTGCAAATGATGTTGTGAATTAGAAGCATAGCCTTCCCCAAATTTAGGGATGTTATTCATATCAAGCCTTTTAATGCGAGTTTCCTTGCAATGCCTGTGGGGTATTTTAGCTACCTCTATGATCTGCGTCATGCTCTTAGTGGCCAACAAAGATTCACCATCATCAGACATGTCATGGTAAAAATTTCTATTTCTATTTTTTTGATTATGATGATTTTTTCATGGCACCTATGTAGTAGGCATGAATAAACTAGAGCAAGTTCATTGCCAACTCTCTGATGATAAAAATGATAATACCTAGTAGGGAGAGTTGGAAATCCCTAAAACTTTTACACAAAAGCCCATAGAGTTGAAAACTCTAATTGCTAGACTAGAATATGCATTTCTAAAAAATGGAAAGCCAATTATAATTAATGCTAAACTCGCTTCCAATCAAAAAGAGAAATTGTTGAAAGTAGTTAATAGATGGTCAACATCCTTTGTTGGTCATATCCTAAACTCATTGGGATTGATCCACATATATGCCAGCACCATATTTATATCGATTCAGCCATGAAGCTAAGGAATTAGCCACAATGGTACTTGAATTCCAAATTAAAGTAAATCATTGAGAAAATAAAACAACTCCTCAAGGTAGGATTCATCTATGTTATTGTGGATAGTGAGTGGGTCAGCCCAACCATGATTGTACTAAAGGAGGATGGAAAGTGGTGGGTTTGTATTGATTTCAGGTTGTTGAACATGGAAACATTGAAAGATCATTTTCCATTGTCATTTTTTGTTCAAGTGTTGAACACCATTTCTAGACATTGCTATTATAGCTTTCTGGATGGTTATAGTGGTTAGAACCAAATTTATATTGCACTAGAGGATTAGGCCAAAACTACATTCATGAGTCCCTAGGAGACTTTTGCATATTGAAAGATGCCTTTTGGTCTATGCAATGCTCCTACCACATTCCAATGCTTGGTCTTGAGCATCTTTTAGTAGCAAATTAGTAGTAGGATGGAAGTCTTCATGGATGACTTTTCCACTTATGATGATGCTACATTCAAGCAAGCCTTGGAACACCTTAAGTAAGTATTAAATAGATGTGTGGAGACAAACCTATAGCTCAATTAGTGAAAAATCCATCTAATTGTCCAAGAGGACATAGTCTTGGGACATAAAATATAATAAGCAAGGATTGAGGTAGACCTTGAAAAGATAAGGATCATCCAAAGAATAACCCATCAACTAGAAATAGTTAAAGATGCTTGGTCATTCCTTGGACATACTAGTTACTATTAGCAATTCATAGAGCATTTCTCTAATATCACAAAACCATTGGTCGAGCTAGCAAAGAAAGATGCTCCAGTTTTTTAGACCAAGGAATGTGAAAATATATTCCAATAGCTAAAGGAGAACCTAGTAGAAACTCCAATTCTATGAGCACCAAATTGGTTCAATCCATTTCATATCATGAAAATGCATCATATTATGCCTTGGAAGTTGTGTTAATGTAGTTGGATGATTAAAAATGTCGATATTACGTCCACTACACAAGTTGAAGCATTGTGGGTTCATAGCTTAATTACACCACAACAGAGAAAGAACTGATGGTAGTGGTGNACACCACAACAGAGAAAGAACTAATGGTAGTGGTATATGTTTTAGAAAATTTCATGCATGATATGCTTGGGTACAAAGTGTTTGTACACATTGACCATAGTGCCATTGGCTTTCTAATGAACAAGCCAATAGTGAGCCCCCATGTCATATGGTGGCTAGTGATCTTGCAGAAATTTGATCTTATGATGGTAAATAGAAAGGGAACTAAGAATGTGTATGCATATGGCCTAGTTTTTTGGTGTGTCCCTGACATTCATCAATTATGTGTTCTCCAAGATTCTCACAAGGGCCCTTGTAGAGGACACTATGAAGGATGACACATGACTATTAAAATCTTGATGACATGGTACTATTGGCCAACAATCTTCAGGGATTCCCATCAAATTTTTTGATCTTGTGAATGCTATCAACGAGATGGTGAAATGACCACATGAATGGAGGAACCTCAATGCTGGATTCAACCACTATAATCCTTCGACATATGAGGCATAGAATTCATGGGTCCCATCATAGCCATGTCCAATAAAAAGTCATACATTATTGTCATCATTGACTACTATACTAAATGGATAGAAGCAATAGTCATCATCAACTATACATCATCCACTGCTACTTAATTTTTTCAATGACACATTGTAAATAGATTTGGGATGCCATGTGTACTAATTTTTGATAATGGAACCCATTTCACGAGCACCACTTTTCACAAGCTCATGTAATTCTTGGGGGTTGAACATAAATTAACAACACCCTACCACCCTAAGCCGATGGTCAAGCAAAGATTACTAACTAGGAGATTATAAAGATCTTAATGAGAACTATGAGCAAATATAGGAGAGACTAGAGAACAAAACTCAATGATGTCTTTTGGGCCTACTACTTAACATGAAAACTCCCTATAGGCTACTTTCCATATGAGCTATAGTATGGAAAACTACCAATACTTCATATTCAATCTAAGCTTTGTACATTTTCAACAACTTGTGACCTAGATCTTGACCTAAGTCTAGAACAAAGAAAATAGTTAATCAAGCTTAATGTGATAGATGAAAATTGATTAGTGGATCTATTCTTGAATCAAGTGCACAAGGAATTTAGCAAGCAATGACATGACCTAAGAGTAAGAAAAGTCACATTTCAACTTGGAGATAAGGTCCTCTACTAGAACCCCACACATTTCATAATGAATAAAATTTTAAACATTATGGAAGGGGCCTTATATAATTGATGGAAACTTCCCTTCTAGGGCCATGTTAATCTACAAACTTGAAAGTCCAAACAAAAAGTAGCTGGTTAACACACAATAAGTTAAAACTTTTCATGAGCTCAAGCAAGCCAATGGAAGCAACACCTCATCGAATGGGAAACCTTGCTTAATCTTTCAAATCTCCTCCTTCCAACTTAGTCATGGGGAAGATGGCCATTTGTGCTAACCATTTATGTGATCCCTCAGTTTTTCTATTTTTTGTTTTACACTTTATTTATGTTACACCTTTTTAAGTTACATTTTTTCCTACTTTACATCATTTTTTATACCATCATTATTACGTTTGATTTTTCTTAAATAGTTAACACTTTCTTGTATGATTTCCTTTGTTTTGCATGTGATTTCTTAAATCTCTACTAATAAAGTGTTATGTGCCAATAGGACACAATGGTGTTGCAACTATTGTTAATGGTGGTTTGTAATTATTATATTTTATTACTAATCTCTAGTTTCTATCTTTGAATTTTGATACCAATAACTAAGACATGGTTTGTTTTTCATGGAATAGGAAAGAAGTCCATGACATCCACCCATCCAAAAACTCTATGATTTTTCTTATTTTGGAAGTATGAGGTCCCTTTTCATTAAGAAAAACATTAATGAACTTGTAACCTTGGTAGTTTCTAGACTTGAAAGGGATTTAGAGGTTTGAACAGGGTGTTCCTTCAAGGGGACTCAATACTCTTTGTACTCTTCTACTTACTTGCATGCATGAGTGTTTTCATAGATTTTTTATTGTTCTCTGTTGATCAATAATAGGAAGTTGAATAAGTCTTTGCATGGTGTGGTTCCCATCTAGAAAAAAAAAAAGAAAACCAAAAACTACAAAAAAATGATGATAAAAAACAAAAGGAAATGATGCAAAAAAATGATGATGGGAGTTCTAAGCACACACCTTAGACAAAATAATGAGCCATAAGCACTAGTTATGGGACTAGAAATACATGTTACCCATGCCTAAAGGTACCCTTTAACTAAGGTCTTTTCTCACTTCCTACTTCGCTTTCCTTTTCTATAAGGAATGATGATTAATTTGTGGGAGCATTATTTATCTCAAGGGGGTGGATTGATCTTAGAGTGGCAATTGAAAGTCACTGAACATGGTGGATTTTGGTTTGGACTAAGGATGGATATTAGTAGATCATTTAACCATAAAATTTACAAGGGACTTCATGTGACATTAATTGAGAAATCCATTTCACTTTCTCATTCATCTATGCTTTCCATGAATCACCTTATTGTCAATGTCAATGTCCATGTCCTTGTTTGATATCTTGGTTTGACATGTCTGAATTCTTAGGTAAATTATTCCAAGTTTTGGTTCTTAACTTTCATAACCATTAATCACATATGGGGTCCATGGACTCCTTAGGTTGAGGTTATGCAAGGAAAAAAATGGCATGCACTTGCTATGGGGAGGATCCACTTACATATCTCATGGTTGGATTAGTTAAGTACCTTATCCTTAGATACTCTTATAATCCAAACGTTTGTGTGCCCCATTCGATGCATCCAATTGTGCACTCCTTACAGTAATTTCTTCAATGAACATATTTTTTAGCCAAATTTTCAATTTTTTGAGCTTTTAAAGACCCTCTTCAATGATTCCATCAAATTATTGGCTTTTTTGAAACTCCATGGATTGCACTTTCATTAGAAAAATCTATGTATTTTTTGAGAAATTCAAGTTCAAATTTTGGTTTACAGCCTTCATAAATAGGTGCCTATTGATGGATCCCCTACATATACAAGAACCTATATATCGGCCCCTATTAATGTAGCATAAAAATAGTATATATATATGTGCCCATACTTCAAATTTTTCACATTTCATTTTTGATGAGTGGCGAGGTACCCCTACACTCAACGATATGAATACGAGAGTTACATGCACGATCCGATCGTTGTCTTCCTAAACTTACTTATATTTTCACAGTTGTATGGTTAAGTAAGTCTGAGGTATATGATTTTTATAACTTTTATCTTTTTATCGCCTATGCTAAGAGAGGAAAGGGTGAAGAGACTAAGTAACTAACTTTCACTAACTAAGCTTTAATTGTCCTATCATCAGTATCTGTTCCCACTTGCCGTACACACCCTGAACTAGTGAAACGCTAATGGGATTACCAAATGCTATTCGTTACTGGGTTGCCAAGTGTAGCACACGTGCCTGAAGCAGTCGTACTAAATGCACTTAACTAGGAGTTGAGGGTTGAGAGAGATTAATTATCTAAGAAAGCATTTAAGCATTTAACATTAATTAAATCCTAATTAGATTAGTCCATGCACTGCAAAGTTTATCAGAAAGTTCATCTTTATTTCCATACACAAATGTGTGCTCAGGTACAATTTTCTCGAATAAAGATCCGTTCACTTTGAGACTGCTATTGCGAGCACATGGAAATTATTCTATCTCTAGAATGGTAAAACTACCAGAGTTTAGCTAAGGGTTTAGATCTAGATGAGAAAACAAGGGAAAACCGCCTCTTATTTATAGAATTGGTGATAGACTGCGATATCGCATATCGCGTCCCATCATACTCCCATGATTGAATGAAAACTCGTCCTCGAGTTCCTTACAGAATATTGGGAAGGTATGGGATTATTGACTCGAATGACACTAATGGTAGATGGGGTGACATGTGAATGGATCACCATTACAATACATGACAAAATTTAGTGTTCATGACAAAAAGAGTGAACACTATACATATTTGACATCTAGCCTTATTTGGCAGTTGAGAGAGAAGAGAGAAGAGAGAGAGAAAAGAAGAGTTCTACTACTGCCAACACCAAGATTGCACCTTTTTTTGTCCATCCATAAGTGTGCCATCAATCTTGTCCCTTGCTTAACTACTTCAACCCCAGTCCATTCCAAGTGTTTCCTTCATATCCAATCCGTTGTTGTATGATTGCGATCTGCACACACAACACAATCTAATATTAACAAGGATAAATGAATCATAATGCAATTGATACCTTGATTCGATGTATGGTCCATTGGCTAAGTTGTGATATGGTTGATATAGATCTGGAGAAATAATATTGGTGACTACCCGAGGTGTAGGGGTTAAGAGAAAAATCAAAAAAATTGGACCAGGACCCCCATGATTGAGAGCGAACCTCCAGTAGTAATAGAATGGAAAAAGATAAGGAATAAGAACGATGGAGAAAAAGAAAAAATAGCCACACTGATAAGATGGATGCCAAAGATGGAGATGAAAAAAATAGATGGTGATTGTAGAAATGTTTAAAGGAAAGAAGTTAACGGATGCACCAAATAGGAATGCCAGTGGATCCTCCCCAAAGCAGGCTCATGCCCTTAATGCCATGACAATCCCACATTCAAAGAGTCCATAGGCTCTAGGAATGTCATTTGGAGACAAGAGTTAAAGTCTTAACCACAAGAATTTACCAAAAAGAAAACAATGCATCCACCAAAATATATACTATTGATACAACTAGTAATGAGGTGATGAATGGGGAAAGAAGGATGGAAAGAAGAGAATGGAATGGAATCTCAAGAACAAGGTAGTGTATAGCCCCTTGTGTGTTAATGGTTAATGTGACTTAGTAGATCTCATTCCAAATCCAGCCTTAAACAAACCACATTCAGTGACTTCGCATTAATACATTCAGCCCATCCATACACTTGAAGTAACAAGAATGCTTCCACCAAAGAGCCACCACCATTCCAACAAAATGAAAGAGGAGAAAGTAGGAAGCGAGAAGGGCCTTAGTTAGAGGGAACATGTTTATTTTAGTTCCATAACTAGTTCTTGTAGCTCAAATGATTATTTCATCTAAGGGGTGTGCTTTGAATTCTCATTGTTGTTTTTTTTTTCTTTTGTGTTTTTGCGTGAGAACCACACCATGTAAAGACTTATTATTTTTATTTGCTTAGCTTCCCAATAATGCAGCAACATTGGAATGGTATGAAAACTCAAGAAGAAAAACATCCAAGAACCCAAGAGAAGGGCCAACACAAGTGCATCAAATCCCCTTGAAGTCACACCCTTTTCAATCCTTGAGTCCTTCCTTAGTTTGAGAAATGCCTAGTCACTGATTCGTTGATAGTTCTTATTATTGACAAAGGGATTGTACAGTTCCAAGCCAAGAGAGACCATAGAATTTTATGGATGTATGGATGAAGTGCGCTCATTTCCTACTATATCAAAAGAACCATACCTTAGTATCAACATCATAACTTAAAGGTAAAAACCAAACATTAACAATTAATGGAATATAGTTCATACCACCATCGGAAGCACTTATTAGGTGATGAATCAAAAAAAATAATCAACACACAAATAAATGAAAAAAGTATAAATGATGCTGTAAAAAAAATAAGAAAAGTTAAAAAAAATTGTAAGAAAAAAGTGTAAAATAAAAATTTAAAAAGAAACTGAGGGCTGCAAATGATCAGCATAGGTGGCCATCTCCCCCATGACTGAATTGAAAGGGAGAGATCCAAAATAAGGAGCGAGGTCATCCTCTCTTAGAGGTATTATGTGCACCAGCTGTTCTAAGTTCATGGAAGGGTTTGGTTTGTTTCACATTAACCAATAATCTCTTATTAGGGCTTTTAGGTTTGTATATGATCATGGCTCTTGAGGGAAAGGTTGTGTGAATGATGTAAGGTCCTTCCCACAATGTTTGAAATTTCATGTGTTGGGGCACATGTGTGGGGTTCCAGTAAAAGACCTTATCTCCTAGTTGGTACTTGACGTTTTGAATTTTTAAGTCATGACGTTGTTTGTTATGTGCCTTGTGCAACTCATTTGATGATAGGGCAACCAATTGGTTTTCTTCTAGCACATTTAGAGTTGTCAATCTTTATTTTTATGCTAGATCAAGATCAAGGTGGAGGTCACATGCCATGGACAGTGTACGGAGCTCAGTTTGAATTGGAAGTTTTGGGAGTTTTTCGTACACTAACTCATAAGGAGAGTAGCCTGTAGAGAGTTTCCAAGTGGAGTAGTATGCCAAGAGAGCATCGTTTAGTTTAGTGCTCCAATCTTGCCTATATTTGCTAATTGTCCTTGTTAATATTCTAGGAATCTCCCGATTAGTGACCTCGGCTTGGCCATTAGCTTGGGGGTGATAAGGTGTAGTCAATTTATGTTCAACCGCTAAGTGTTGCATCAATTTTCAAAAGGTTACACCCGTGAAATGCGTTCCATTATCCAAGATAAGTGCACATGACACACCAAACCTATTTATGACTTATTGTTGTACAAATCATGTAGCTGTAGATGATGTGTAGTCTGTTACAGTAGCTGCTTCATCCCATTTTGTTAGATATTCAATAGCAAAAATGATATAAGCTTTTCCATTTGACATTGGTGTAATGGACCTCATAAAGTCTATTCCCAAAATGTTGAAGGGTTCCAAAGGTTGAAACCATTGTTGCAGACTCTCCATTCTAGTAGTCATACCTCCATCATGTTGATAGCACTCATAGGATTGCACAAAAAGATGGGCATCCCGAAATAGTGTTGGCTAGTAATATCTTGCAAGAAGGATCTTAATAGCTGTTCATCTCCCTGCATAGTGATCCCCACAAGGGCACTCATGAGTGTCCTGGAGAACTCTTAGTTGATCCACATCAGGCACACACCATCAAACCAAGCGATTAGGATAGACTTTGTAAATTTGTCCTTTGATCTCCATGAAGTACTTGGTTCTGTGAAGAAACTACTGTTTCTACCTAAAGTCCAACCCTTATTGTGTTTTTTGGAAAAGGAGATAGGTGAGAATGCTACTGTACCAATTCGTTCCCATGGGTTGGTTATTCACTACACCAGCAAAGAGGGCCTCATCGGGAAAATGATTAGATGTGGTGTATTCATCCTCTTTGCTGTCCCAATGCAATTGAGATACATGATCTGTAACTACATTCTTGATGTCCTTTCGATCTATCATCATTAGATCGAACTCCTGTAGGATTACCATCCAACGTATGATATGAGGGCTAACTATTGGCTTATTCATGAGGAACCTAATTACACTATGATTCATATAAATGTACACTTTGTAGCCTAACACATAGTTCCTAAACTTGTCCAGTGCAAACACTACAACTATTAATTTTTTTTCTGTAGTTGTATAGTTCAGTTGTGCATCAACGATACTCTTACTTGTACAGTGGATATAATAAGGGAATTTTTGTTCATCTAACTATGTCAGTACGCCTCCTAAGGCATAATTGGATGCATCAGTAATTATATGGAATGGTCTAGACCAGTTAGGGGCTTTTAGAATGGGAGTTTCTATAAGCCTTTGTTTCATAGTTTGAAATGCTCGTTCACATTCCCTGGTCCATTCGAATGGTGCATCCTTCTTCATTAGTTCTACCAACGGTTTGGCAAACTTGGAGAAGTTCTCAATGAATCTCCGATAGTAACTAGTGTGTCCAAGGAATGACTAAATGTATTTCATAGTTTTTGGTTGTTAGGTGATTCCTTAAATGACCCTAACTTTCTCTAGGTCTACCTCTATTCCTGAATGTGAAATTTTATGCCCAAGTACTATGCCCTCTTGGACCATCAAATGGCTTTTCTGCTAATTGAGTCTTAATTTGATTTCTACACATTGTTTTAGCACTTTCTCTAATTAGTTCAAGGCTTGATCAAAGCTTGTCCCATAAGTAGAGAAGTCATCCATGAAGACTTCTACTTCGTTTCCTATTTTCTATTGGAATACGCTCAGAACTAATCGTTGAAACGTGGAAGGAGCATTGTAGAAGCCAAATGGCATTTGTTTATATGCAAACGTTCCCCAAGGACTAGTGAATGTTGTTTTGGCTTGATTTTCTAGTGCTATCCGTATTTGGTTATATCCACTATATCCATCCAGAAAACTATAATAGTGATGCCCTGCTATAGTGTCCAAGACTTGGTCAACGAATGGCAATGGGAAGTGATCCTTAAATGTTGCCATGTTTAGCAGCCTAAAATCTATACACACCCTCCATTTGCCTCCCTTCTTAGGCACGATCACCAAAGGGCTAACCCATTCACTATCAGCAATGGGGTATATGAACCCAACCTTAAGAAGCTGTTCTATCTCTTCTTTTACTATTTGTTTCAATTTTGGGTTCAATCACCTCTGTGATTGTTTTCGAGGTTTCATGGAGGGGTCCATGTAAATCCTATGCTGGCATATCCTAGGGTCTATTCCAGTTAACTCGAGGTATGACTAGGCAAAGGATTTTGACCACTTGTTTATCAATTTTAGTAGCCTCTCTTTTTGTTTGGGAACAAGTTTTGTGTTTATGATTACCGTTTTTCCATTTTCAAGGGTCATATACTCTAGAACGATGGGAAATGGTTTTAAATCAAGGGGCTCTTGTTTAAATCTCTCAGGAATTTCCAACTTCCCCAAGTTGATTTTTTCAAGGCTAAGGTTTGAAAGTTGGTGATAGACTTGCTCAAGTGTGTTTGTGCTTCCAATGTAAGCACTAGTTATTACCTTAGTTAATTCCATGCATGTTATTGAGTTACTCTCTTGATCAACCATCAGTCACAGGGTGTCCTCTTGTTGTGTGGCTACTGCATACAAGCACCTTTGTATATTAATTTCTTGTACACACCAATCAAATGTAGGAAATGCTAAACTTTGCATAACCCATGATTTCTGCATGCAATGGCACCCTGTGTCACTATATGCGATGCATGTAATTCAATTCATATTTATTGTTAAACAATTCTAGCATCGTACTCCACTTTCAAATTGATTCCGGTTCTAAGGACCGGTACCAGCTTTCCACCTCTTTTATGAGTGTCCTTGGGAACAAATTTAACTTTTTCCACTCATTTTCAATGTTCTACAAGGCATAGGCATTGTGAAATGCCTGTAAGTGGTTATGTGGATCAGCATTGTATCCCCCCTCAAATCGTGGGATATTATTCATGTCTAGTCTCTTGATCTAGCTATCTTTTTGGTGCTTTGTAGGTATTCTAACAGCCTCCGTAATGTCTAACATGCTTCAGGTTACAAGTAGGGGTTCATCATGGTCATTTATTTCATGGTGTCTATGATGTCTACGTGGTTCCCTACTTTTCCTTCTTCCATGCCTTGATTTCCTTGAGTGTCCTCGTCCTCGCTCTCAACTCTCTTGTTGAGGTTTCTCATTTTGCTTACCCTTATTCTCATGATGAGGTTCCTTATGACTGCATCCCAATGTTAAAGGATAGGCTGAATGTGATGATGAAGGGGAAGAGGAAGGAGAACCATCACCATGACGATGTTTCCTACCTTCCCTTCGGTGATCTCGACCCCGATCGTGATGACGATCAGAATGCTTATCCTTATCTTTTGTTTGTGTTCCCTCATTTAACACTTGGTGTTCATGGGAATCAGATTCAGGGTTGTGTATTGTGGAGTGAAGGTTTTGATACACCACCTCCTCACTATCGTTAGGAGGGTAACATCATTTTGTGGGCAACCTATTGAAATAGGTTGACCGCCCTTAGTTTCTCTTATGATGGGTGAAGCATTATGGGGTCCTTTTCCCTTCAACAATGTGTGGTAACTCTCCTGTTGTGAGTCTTATTGACATTTCTCTTCTCTTCTGTGGGATGGTATTCCCTTACGTTGTAATCACATAAAATGTACGTAGCATATAATTACAACATGCCAATTCATGCAAGGACACGAACGAGCATGTCGGGGGTGGCTCTGTTTGAAGGCAACACTATGTTACCCTCCAAGCCTATCCAACGCAGTTGTTCATCTTGATGGAAGAAAAAGGTAAAGTTGGGTATATATTCATCATGATGAGTATATACCACACTAAATTGTTGAGGAATTGGTGGATTTTGGTTATGTGTGTTGTACTGATGACTGTCTCTAGTGTTGGTCCTAGGCGGTGTAGTGCTTTTGTGTGGAGAAGAAGAAATTTTAGTCTTGTTCGGTGTGCTCTTTGTCATTATGTTATTTTTTCTCTTGATTAACCCTAAGGGTTCATTTTAGCTCCCAACGATGTAAATGATTTTCTATGTTCTATGTAGCACACAAACAACTAAGTCCTCGGCAAAGGCACCAATGATGAGTGGTGAGGTACCCCTACACTCAACCATACGAATATGAGAATTACACGCACGATTCGGTCAAACTCCAAGGACTAAGTGCTTATGCACCTTATGGAACACTTAAGGTTAATCAATCGTTGTCTTCCTAGACTTACTTGTATTGTCACGGTTGTATGGTTAAGTAAGTCTGAGGTATATGATTTTTATAACTTTTATCTTTTTATCACCTATGCTAAGATAGGAAAGGGTTAAGAGACTAAGTAACTAACTTTCACTAACTAAGCTTTAATCATCCTAGCATCAATATCCGTTCCCACTTTCCGTACACACCCTGAACCAGTGCAACACTACTAGGATTACCAAACGCTATTTGTTACTGGGTTACCAAGAGTAGCACACATGCTCGAAGCGGTCGTACTAGATGCACTTAACTAGGAGTTGAGGGTTGAGAGAGATTAATTATCTAAGAAAGCATTTAAGCATTTAACATTAATTAAATCATAATTATATTAGTCCATGCACTACAAGGTTTATCAAAAATTTCATCTTTATTTCCATACAAAAATGTGTGCTCAGGTACAATTTGCTCGAATAAAGATCCGTTCACTTTGAAACTCCTACTGTGGGCACATGGAAATTATTCTATCTCTGGAATGGTAAAACTGCCAGAGTTTAGCTAAGGGTTTAGATCTAGATGAGGAAACAAGGGAAAGCTACCTCTTATTTATAGAACTGGTGACAGACTACAATATCTCATACACGATATCGCGGCCCATGCGATATCGCATCCCATCATTTTCAAACGCTACAGAAGCTTTTGTAGTTTTTAAGTCTCGAACCTTCCAAAAGAAATATCTTCCTAACCATTTGTCCAAATCACTCTATTCTTAAACCTTGTAGCTACTAGAGGTAAGCTCTTAGTCGTGGGGACCACAAACCTAAAGTTTTTGATAGAAAATTTTTCCAAATATTTCTAACTCCCACAAAGGTTTAATAAAGAAACCAACATGAAAACATCAAATTACAAAAGGTAAACCCTTCCAACTAGCTTTAGTAACACTTTGAATATAAAATTAATAAAATAATAATAAAATAACCAATCCACCATGGTCCAACCTTAGCCTAAGGGTAGCTAATTAATGAGATGAGGTATCAAAATATTATAAGTTACAAACTATATATACTAATCCTTGGATGTGTTTTGACCATAGATGGCATCAAACAGGAAGCACACACAGGAACAAGGATCAACATATCCATGGGACAAATGATCACAAATAAGAAGGGGCCAAGAATAGGGTCAAGAAGAATAAGCAACAACCCAAGCTATGAGACCTCTTAGGGAGGATCCCAAAGTGGAATTTGTCCATTAAATTTTGAAACAAGTAGCAATGACGAAGTAATCCCACTAGGATGAAGCACCAACTCCATAAGAAAACCTTGAGGTAACCTTGATAGAAGCCTACCTCAAGTAGAAAAAATCAAAGGAGGTTCAAAAAATGGTGCTCCAAGAGTTGAATTTTGGCTGTTTATTAGAGCAAGCACCTCAAGAAGTACAAGATCAACTAAAAACCTTTCCCATGTGGCCCATCATCACTTCTAATGGGGAGCACTACTTGGGAGAGATATTTTTATTCTAGAATAGTAGGTAGGTTAATTCAATGGTCAAGATCAAGAACATGTCAGTGTCCTACTTAGTGTAGGCCATTTTAAAGACAATTGGGTTGCTAGAAATGAGGATAAATCTCACTAGGATTTCAATATAAGTAGACTATAGCATCAAAAAAAGAATGGATACATCAGTGTTATGACATCAATAGTAAGAAGTATGGTGTGCTTACACTAAAAAAGAGAATATACTATAAGATTTCAGCCTTTCACCTCAATCCCATGGTGATGCCAAGCAAGTTTATTACCTTATCCACTTGTGCATGTGCCTCTCTAAGTGGTGAATTCCCTATCAATTTTCCACAGATAATCTATCTTAAGATAGAAAATCACTTCAAGGAGAAAAAATGTGAAAGAAAGGCACTCCCCTTTCCATGCCTCATCAAAAAACTATGTTGGAGGGGAGGGATAATCCACTATACAAACAATGATGTCTGACATGCTCCATCTACTAACTAGACAGAAATGATGAAGGACAAAGTTTCTACAAAAGTCATCGAAGAGGAGGAACAACAACCACCACCTCTACCACCTACTTAGCAAACAATGTCAGATATCATTACAACTTCTCAATGGTTATATGATTTCTAAAAATGGCTCTTAAGTGAGCAAGAGCAACTAGCAAAAATGAGTGGTGGCGATCCATTTGTATATCGACAAGCAATGAGTCACCTAAATGAAGTGGCTTAAATAGTTAGCCAAATGGAGGAATGTGGATGAATTTTGTTAACCCAAAGAATGCATTTACCTACAAGATCAAATCCTAGTACCGAAGAGGTAATGGTATCCCTCTCACAATGGTAGTAATTCCCATAAATCTCTGGGAACACCGCTACTTTTTTAGTGCACTTGGAGAAGGCCAAGGGAACAACAATTTTGGTGATGCAACACTAGGGGCAGGAGATAATAGTAGAAGTGGTTGCTGATAGAATTATCAAAACTTTAATTGCACCTATGATGTCTATACTTGACACCTATACACTTAAAGATGTGCAGTGTTCACAGGGACATTAAGTAGAAAGTTGAGCATAACATAGCATGAATAATTACTAGATTGACTAGTGGGAACTAAGAAACGAAATTTGGACATCTTCAACCTTCTAGATAACATACGTACAACCTAGTTGGAGCTACTAGAAGCAAGGGGCAAGAACATAATTTTGGAGGGGCAACTCAAAATAGCCAAAGAACTAAATGAATGCTTGGCTACAGAGGTTGCCGAACTAAGAGACCATATTGCTGACCTTGCATTCCTCAACCCAGCACTGACAAAGGATGAAGCTCTTCAATAGCTTCACACAAGATTAAAAGGGGTTGACGGTGTGATGGAGATAGTAGCATTATATCGATCCTTAGTAGAGATCACTCAGTAGAAAATTGAGAAGGCCTTAGATCAAATCCATTAGGAGAATGTACAAGTGACCATAGAGAATCATTGCCTACAAAATGTTGATGCACAAAAGTAGTAGATGGTAGATCTCATCCATCAATAGTAGGAGTAGGTAGCCAAAGTAAACACTGAGTTAAGAAGATTGGTAGTGAAAAGTAGGAACCTCTCCATGGAGGAGGTCCATGCTCATTACCAAAAGATTGTAATCAAAGAAGCCACTTGGAAATCAGAGGCTCTTAAATTTGAGAGAGTCAAAATTCAATATAGAGATTAGGTTAGTCTATAGAAATATGTTAATGAAAAACACATCTAGTTGACAAAGTTAAAAGTAAATGAGACCCTCTAGCAACTCTAGAAATGAAGAGAGATTTGACAACCTATCATTGATAGGATACATGCCTACAACAAAGTAGAGATCTATATGAAGAAGTTGCAAATTGAATAGATGACATAATACATTAAGCTTGCCAATCTTTGATATGAAAATTTGGCTATGTTGACTATTGGAAAATCATGGCCTAAATTGGCAAAACAAGTGGCTAGCTCTTACTTTTTGTATGAGGTAGAGTTCAAACACCACAAAGAAACCAAGTAGAAGCTTGCAGTGGTAAACCAGAACTTGCAGTTCTCAAGGCAAAGTTCACTAATCAAAGATCAACAATCAAGAGGATGAATGACTACCAGGAGCTAAAAAATGTACTCATAGCATTTGATATCAAATGCAAGAAATTTTCTACCTAGTTTATCAATGTGAAGGAGTTTTTCCTAGTAATGTCCTATCTATGGGATATCTCCATTCTAGCCTAGATTGGTGATGCTGTGTGGATTATGAATGATCCTCAAAGCAAGGAGGAGAAGATGAAGGCATTGTTTATGCCATTCACTTTCCATTGGAAGTGGCAACTATAGTAGGATAGCCATAGCCACCTCAACCACCATGTGCATCCAAAGTGGGAGAGGGTTCTCTAGAACCTCCATTGCCTAAGACCATATAATCTTTTTAACTGTCTTCACACCATTAGAGAATGTGTTCTCCAATTTTGTTTAGTCATGTTTTGGTATTCGATTTTGTGTCATGAACATCATAATTTTTTAATCAATGTTAATTCCTACACTCAAACACTTAGTTATGTTATGTTATGTTAGTTTTGTTGTGTTGTGTGTTAATCAATAATCCCATACCTTACTAATTTTGTAAAGAACTCTAGGATGAGTTTTCATTTAGTCATGGAGGTATGATGAAGTGTCTTCAGTCAATCATGTTAACAGGATGCCGTTGACATGACCTTGTGATTAGGATCCCATTGATGTAGGGTTTCCCACATTGACATGTACCCATTGATGTGGCACCCTAGTAGGTTTATAAATACGATACCCTAGTTGTGTTAATGGGGAAAAAGAATTTTACTTGCTAGCATAATTCTTGTAGTTTGTTTCTGTAAGAGTAGAATAATTTTCTAAGTTCCTGCAGCAATAGTCAAGAAGAATATGGATCTTTATTCAAGCACTATTCTACCTAAGCATCGCAGTGTATGTACTAATGAACATGAGCTTTATGATAAACCTTGTAGTAGTTGGACTAGCTTAATGATTTATTTATGCATTTATCTTTTTCATTAATTAAG
>MNCI01019237.1:74020-84365 GCA_015680685.1 Gnetum montanum | reverse complement strand
AAATGGATTCTTAGATACTTAAAGGGAACTCAACCTTCCTATTTATGTTTTGGAAATGATGATTTGAATATTTGCGATTATGTGGATGCAAATTTTGCAATTGATTTAGATACCACACGTTCAATTACAAGTTATGCTTTTGTTTTAGATAGTGCTACAATAAGGCAGATGTCAAAACTTCAATCTTTGGTAACTTTGTCAACTACAGAATCTGAATATGTGGCATTGACAAAAGCATGTAAGGAGATGTTATGGTTGTGAATATTTTTGCAATTTCTTATTGTAAAGTAATATAGTTATCAAATTTTTTGTGACAACAATGTGTCTTACATCTAGCAAGTAATTTGACTTATCATGATAGAATAAAACATATTAATATTGAATATCATTTTATTAGAGATACGATTGAAGAAGGCTTAATTAATTTACAAAAAAATTAACACTAAGAAAAATATTACTAATGCATTAACTAAAGTGGTTACAAAGGATGCGCATGTTTTTTACACCAAAATGCTTGAGATAATGAAGACATAAGAATGCAGCTTAGAACCAATGCATCTCTAACTTGAAGATTTATTAGATTTTTTCTTCAAGAGGGAGAATTGTTAAATTTTAGTTAATGTGAAGAAAAATCTTCCTCCATTTTTATCAACTTCTAGGTTTGTAATCTTTGCTTGAAGTAGTTTCTAAAATTATCTAAAGTTTGTAATAGAAAAACATTGTTTTTTTTTTCTCCTATAAATTAAAGATTGAGAAGATGTGTTAGGTACCACTAGAACAACAACAAAAAGCTATGAAAGTTATCGAGTATGGCTTGTGTCCTTGAGATATTTTTCTCTAACTAAAGGAAGAGCTCTGCATTGGTTCCCATGGGTTTTTTCCCACTTTGGGATCTTCACGTAAATTTTTGTGTGTTTTTCTTGTTGTCTTTGTTGTTTCAATTTACAGATTTAATTAATTTCATAACACTTTAATCCCTTTAAATTTAATGCACAAACATATCAAAAGCTAACTTATTTATAGTTAATGCAAGAACATATCAAAAGCATAACTATGTGATGCAATTTCTTGAGAAAAAGGCTAGAATGATATGCATCTTTTCCCTCTTGGATAATTTATTTTTATTGGAAGGCTCTATATATAATTAAAATCAAATGTGTTTATCTTTTTTATCTCGTTTCTTACATGACCCATACTATTTAAGGTTTCAGTAGACTGATGTGAGTCAAGGTTTTAGGGATTTTCTTTTTTCATTATAATAAGCCTACTTCTTCAAATTTCAACTTCATCATAAGAAAATGAAAAGAATGTGTCCTCATCATTCTTTATAAATAACTAAATAATGGAAATAATAGGCATTCAAGGATAATAACTATCAATTGGGATGGTGAAAATTTAGGGCTTTGTAGTGGGCTTTTAGAGGCTATGTAGAGGATTTCACATTCTACAAAAAGTTTTTCAAGGATATATTAGAATTTAAATTTAAAGGTAAAGTTTAAATACATAGTGACTTCAATGCAAGGATCAGTTTTGAGAAAATTAATATTCTAGAGTGGAAAATTAATCAAATAGGAAAGCACATGTTAGAATGGAGACAAGCCTTGATCTTATCATTTTTAATAGGATTTAAAAGTTATATCAAGCTCAACATTTTCATTGTAAAAATAATAAAGATGTTCATATATTGATTTACTACTAATCACCCCTCAAAATACATGAGGAATCATTAACTTTCAAGTTAGTGGTAAATTAATAGAATCTCTGCATCATTTTCAATAGTTTTCCATTAAAGAAATGCATTCTAATAATAAGAAATGCTATAAAATAAGAAGATGTATTACAACTATAGATATAGAATCTTTCTACCAAGTGGTACAAAGTTTATTAAAAATTAGAAGATTAGTTAGAAGACGTATTAGTAGAGAATGTAAAAACTATTACTATGTGAAAAAATTTTATAGGAAAGAAGAGTTGGCTTGGTGAAGACTGTTTAGAAGGTTAGGTATCAAAAATTCTTGTAATAAAGGAGCCTTGAAGAAGGACCACATAAAATTACTTAAAAAGAAGAAAGATTCTAAAAGCGCATTGATGTTATGTGAATTGATGGGCCCTAATGTCGAATACATGATGTCATGTAGTCGATGTCAGGGCTAATAAGTGATGTCGGAGTCCCAATGTCATGTACTTGACATTAGAGTCCTAACATTGTGTACCTGATGTTGGGGCTAATAAGAAATGTTGGATACCCAATGTCACCTTGTCTAGACCTTGCCTATAAATATTGCACTTGGGCTTCCGAATGAGAAAATTTTTAGCATATCTTAGAAATAGTTAGTCCTTAGTTTCTTTCTTTAAGTTTGTTATTCCCAATGCATGCACATAGTGTGATGTTTGTAATTGTATGACACCTTTTTTTGAGAGTGAATTACTTAGACATATTACATGATTGATAATAAAGATTGAGATTATTTCCATCATTGCAACATCCATTTAGATTAATATTATTGCTTTGATTATTTAAAGATTTCTTTAATTAAACATTTCCATTTATTGTTATTTACTGTTCTTATTATTAAGAGGAATGTGTATGCCTTAATCATGAGCATTTAAGTGTAAATACTTGGTCACCCAGAGGTGTATCATTTGGCACAAACAATGACGTACACTTGGTAAACCCAGAAGTAGCCCCACAAAGTCCAAGACATGTAATGATGGTTAAGAGAAAATACCATTACCTTAGGCTAATTTAGACTTTGTTTCTAGTATTCATTAGTTAATCAATTTATCTCTTTCTATCATCAGGAGTAGCGTAGAAGTTATACCACATCATATGCCCCACTTTGGACTAAACCATACATGATAAAGGTACCACTAGTCTAAGTGGGAAGACAACAAACTACAATTAAAGCATAACGATCTAGATTCCACAACTAGTCCCATCCATGGAATTTGATAGGATCATGTGTAAATGCTTGTGATTCGTATGGTTGAGTGTAGGGGTACCTCATCGCTCATCATTGGCGTCATTGCTAAGGATGGTGCTAGTTATCTAAATTAGTTATATCATACACAATCACTATAGAGGTATTAGTGATATATCTTTTAACAAAATATTAAACCACACATACTATAAACCAAGAACAATGTCTCTCTCACATAGAGGTGACCACGAACTGTATAACACACATATTCATTAGAGAACTAATGAGATATACAATGAAGAAGATTGGAGTGATCAACATTATGCAGGGGTTTCTTATGACCATGACCACTCTAATGATAGCCAAAGACTACATTAACCTAAGGTAGATAATCTTAGAGGAGATGATGTAGGTCCTAGACTAGGAGAGGCCTCAAGGCCTCAGACCTCCTTGAGATCCAAAAATGATAAATCCTGGGATCCCGAGGAACACTATAGGAGCCATGGTGATTTTCCTAGTTCCTCATCTTCCTCTTTCCCTTCAACATCTAGTTCTAACAAAAATGAATGTAGTTATAAAGATAGAACTCCACTAAAGGGCTAAACTAAAAACTAGAATCGAACCCACGGGAAAAGTCAAAGAAGATACCATGAACATAGAACTTTCCCTCACAATTTGTTTAATGATGATGAGCCCCTATTGGCCACTAAGATCCTAATGCATATCATAGAGGCTATTAAGATATCTCATAGGCATCACAAACAAAGTTGTTTACCTATGCTAGACATGAATAATCTTCCTAATTTTGTAGGAGGCTATGATTTCGGTTTGTAACATCATTTACAAGCCTTCCATGATGCCTGTGCCTTTTACAACATTGAACGTGGATGAAAAAATATTAATCTCTTTCCTAGGACACTAATTGATAGAGCCTAGGTGTGTTATTGATTGTTGAGACAAAACTCAATTCGACAATGGTATACAATGATAGAACTTTTCAGTGAGAGATACCAAACTTATAAAAGAGTGTCCAACTTGAGGAGACAAATTGAAGAGTGGAAACAAGAACAACATGAACCCTTAGATGTGGCATTAGATAGATATTATGCCTGACTAAATAGATGCCTACGTCATGGTTTCTCTAAGGAAGAGAAACTTTACCACATCATAGATGGGCTTTGTAATGAAATAAAGGAAATTCTTGGGATGTATGCCCCAAGGGAACTATATGAGCTCCAAGCCCATCAAAGAGATAATAGAGCATATGGCAAAAGAAGAAGGAGATATGTGCAAATGGAATAATGTCAAGAAACATCAATGGAACCCAACTCTTCAATCAAAGGAGGTCCAAATTTATGGTATGGAAAATGAGACCATCTTCAATAAGGTGATTCTGCAATAAAATTTGTTGATAGAGGAGTCTATTGATGATCTAGAAGAAAAATTCAATAAGATATCTAAATGGATAAAAAAAACATCAAAAATATTGTTGAAATGGTCACAAAGAATATTATGCAACATAAGCCAGGTGATCACAATCAACGAAGGACATAGAACCAAGAAACAGTCAGAAACACTTTTTAGCAGACAAGAGAAGGGACTGATGAAAATGAGGCTAAAGACTTCACCATAGATGAAGATGATGGATGCGACCTATGAATATATGATCATCCAAAGGTCCAATGCCTCATATTTTTTCATCTATAGGAGCATTGGGTAGAAGCCTTAAATCCAAAGTTTGTGCAATAGCACATGCATGGGAGACTTCTTCTTCCACAAGGTAATTATAGATAGTCCCACAATCGATCATACCATCCTAGCAAGACTTATTACTAGCCTCAGCATGGTCATCAACTATAGTGGCAACAACCACAATCATGGGGGAGGCCACCACCAAATTAGCCATATCTACTACAACCTCATAGATATAATGTTCAACATCCTATTTCTCCAACTAGTTTGGCATCCTCCACTTTAAATCGCCACTATCACTCTCCTAAATACCATCAATACATGACATCCCATGAAGGATCACCACCTTGTGCTTATTACCATCCAACTTACCCTCAATATTCTCATAATCCACCTACTTCAACACCATCACCACTAACATGAGAAGGTTTTGCACCACAATATTAACAAACGAGTGCCACTTATGCTGAAAATGTGCATAGACATGCTAACACTACTGGGAGCCAATTGCAACATTAGAAACATCCCTTTTGGAGGAAAGGCCATAAGTTGAGGCAAACTACACATGGATCCACCACATCATCTGAGCCAACAAAAGGCCAACTTGGTGCACCACCTTCCTTCTCTAAATCAACATCCTCTAATCATACACAAGGGCTACCATCTGTCCATACTCCAACCACACATCCAACCAATGAATCTAAAAACATGGAGGGACAAATGAATCCATCCATACCATCTCATACTCAAGGGTGTAATAATGGGCTAGTCATCCATACTATTAACACACCTCATATCCTAGCCCACTCTACATATAACAATTAGGTGTGTGACCACCAAGTTTTCTATCCAACCACCACATCTCCAATAGGCACCTAGTGGCTAGGGCATGACTAGTTCCCAACATTTCATACATGCATAGATCCTTTTCATCCACTTATTAATCCTAGCCATGACCAAATGTTTAGTCATGGGGGTTACCCCCCATTCCAATATTTAGGATTTTTAAGTGCTTTTTATCTTTTTGTTTTACAATTTTTATCATTTTCCTATTCTTTATACTTTTTCTACATTTTCTAGTTGTTGTTTTAATTTACCTTGTATGTAATCTCGCTATTGATCATGTTGCCCATGGAGGTTAGGTTTTTTGTTCTATGTTGTCAAATCATAAGGGACTGATTATTTGAACATTGAGACTACAACATCCATTCACCCATTCCATTAATAAGAGGTGTTTGCTCTAGTCATAATGGTAATCATTTTCATCATCCAAACTCTAAATAACTTCATAATCATTGTGTTTGGATGGGAGAGTGTAGAACCAAGACAGAATGTAAAGGGTGTGACTTCAAGGGGATTTGTGGATTCTCTTTAGCTACTTCTGTATGTTCTGTCATGTTGATGGGGTTGTAACCATATCCTTGTAGATTTAATGAAAAATGGGAGTAAAAGCAACTATAACTGGCACTGAATAAACTTTTGTAGGTTCCACTGGAAAGACATGTACCCATGCCTAAAGGTTGGAAACCTCTCAAAACCATAAAAAACAACAATAATAAAAACAAACAAATAATAATTATGCCATAATAATGCTTCTCCCTTGAAGAAAATTCCAAGTGATGTTACTCCCTGCAAATTTGATAGTCCTATGGTTGTTCCTCGATGGGATGAAACAATGTGGTGTCACTGAAGGTAGTTTGGAATTGGTTCAAATCTTACAAGGAAGGATACATGGTTAGCTAACCATTAATAACACACAAGGTTTTATTATGATCATGGTACAACACCTCATGTCCCAATTTCTATGATTCCTTCTTCAATCCATTCCATCTCATTTTCCAAATGTTCGAACCTTGTGGTTTTGTGTAACATGAAGTAATTATCTCAATTCAGTGATTTTAACATGTGTGTTTTGTTTCATAGGTATGAGTTGCATTCAACTCCTCTAGTGGCTATGAACATTTTAGGCGTGGTTATGCAAGGGCATCATAGTCTAGAGCTTTAGGGAGGATCCATGTGTGTACCTTTTATGACTTGTACTTGTTTAACATCACCACATCAATTTTCACCTTCCATCCACTCCAATTATTATATTTTATTTTTTCCCTTATCATGAACATACTCTATCCCACAATCAAGCCCGCAACACCTTTTTTCTTGCTCATTCTTGTACTTTTACCATTGAAGACTTCACCCTATCCTACCTTCAGTACCTCTAATTAATTTTTCCACTTACCCAAAATACAAAATTTAACTTTCAACCTTCCAACCAAACCCATATCTTTAGTTTGCATAACCTTCGGCCCCATAAAATTGGAATTTTTGGACCTTGACATCGTGTACCTGACGTTGGGTTTGACTCGACATCAGATAGTTGACATCATGTACCCAACGTTGGGTTTGAAAAAAAGTATATATAGTTGACCCCTATGGAACTTAGAACTTCATTTTACACATTTTCCACTAGGGGAGTTGTTGCAATTTTTTCTTGTGACTTAAAGCTCTACACCTCCATCTTTCACTTGTGATATCTAGCTCTTTAATGCTCTAATTTCCATCCTATTTGAATTTATCTAAACCCGAAGTGTTCAACTTAGTTATGGGGAAATGCATGCATGTGAACTTTGCACCAATTTGTTAAAATTTGCTATCACCTAAAAGGTATTATAAGGGTAAGAATGTTAAAAACCATAGGACTTATAATGAAAAATTATTAACAATAATGCTAGACGTCCAATTTTTCTAACTCTCAAGCCTAAAACCATTATTTTAAGCCACATATAGTGAAAAATAAACTAGTTGGGATGGGTTTTTTGGTAGATTTTTCTTGAAAATGTTTCTAACCATGAAATCATATGCATTATGAGCTTAATGAATTAAGGTTAAGAGTAAGGTATGAATTGATTAAGGATAATAAACATAACCTTTGTAACAATTGGTTTTTGTTTGATTGTAGATGGCCCCAAAAAAAGGTGCTCAGGGTGAACCCTCGCAAAGAGCCACTAAGCATCCATGTGGTGGCTACAATTAGCAACGAGAACAAGTAGAACATGCTGAATATGAAGACTAATCTTTTAGTATCCATCAAGAGGCCCTTGCTATTGGGCAATCGGCCCAAGATGAGGTGGTAGAAGTACCGACTCTTGAATAGGGACAACGTCTCACATTGCCTCCTATGAATTGGCCCAAGTTTGTTTGATAGTAGTGAATGCTACCTAGGGGGAAGTCTATCAATTTTGACACAATAAGGATGAGGGTACCACTATGAATATATATGGGGTGAATGTCTATTATGTAGTCAAAGATATACTTGTAGCTCTCAGCTTTCCCAATGAAGGGGCCAAGGTTTCTCACCCATCCACTAGATCTGACCTAGAAATGAAGAGATTGTGGCTGAAGCGGGCATATAGAAAAGAAGATAAATCATACCATGAGATGACCTTGGAAGAAAGCACTAACTTCAAGATTGGAACATACCAACTATTTTCCACCAAAGGGCTTAATCACATTTCCACTTATGGGGCTAGGGGAAGCACCATTTTAATGGAAACATTTTCAGTTAACCTTTCTTAGTACTACTTCACAGAAATCCAATGGTGGCTCAAAGAAACAAAATTAGGGAGACCAACACTTCTATTTCCATGTTTGATTAGAAAGTTATGTAAGCATGTAGGAATTCTAGGATATAATAATGATATCCTTTAAAAGGCTTAGCACACCTCCTTTACAGAGCTTCTCAAAACCACAGCACTAAGAAAATATTTTGGTGAGGAGCAAGAAGTTGAGTCGGAGGTAGAACCAAGAACTAAAATGCAACAAGAGCCTCAGTAGCACTTGCAAGCACAAGCTCCACCACCACCATTGCAAGGTTATAAATTTTCAATAAGCCACCTGCAAAGAATCACTGAGATCATTAGCTAGGGGAGTAGGGATGAGGCTAATCTTTTTTGGGTTATGGACAATATTGTATGACTCATTGTATAAGCTGATCCAACAAGGGGGAAGGGGGGGTTGGATCTCAATTCAGTTAGGAGGAGGGGGATTCTAATTTTCATGCCAAATCTCTAGGAATGCTACATCCTTTCAAGTCATATTGGAAATAGTAGAAGGTGCCTCAGTCGTGATGCTACAACATGAGGATGTAGCAGGCATAGCAGAGGTAATCATTGATCATATTAAGGAATTGTTCAATATTCCTATTATGCCTTCGACCAATCTAGTAGGGAAAAGAGATGCAAAAATGCTGGCTAGGACCCCAATGACTTCATGACCACTTTGTTTGACATCCCCAGCAATGTCATTGTGACACAATCAAACTACATCACTATAAAAGGAAATTTGGTCAAGGCTGACGTCAGAGTAGAGCATGCAAAAGCTGAGGTGCAAAGATTGTAAGAAGAGCTAGCTACCCTATGTGCTAAATGATGGGATCCTACTCATTTCATCACAGTAGACCAATTGGAGTAGTTTTAGACCAAGGAGCTTACTAAGATGGAAAAGGAGAGAGCAGCTACAATGAAAGAAAAGGAGATGATGGTCTGGAATGCCTTCACTACATATGCATGAACTCATGCACATAAGAAGGCATTGACTACTGTTCAAGAAGAAAACAAGTAGTTCATTAAAGAGAATGCTAAGTTGACCATAGTGGGTAAAAGAACATCTTGGAAGAGAGTGTCCACTAGTTGATGGAACAACTGGTGAGGGTGAACCAGGATATGAGTTGATTAGCCTAAGAAAATAGAACTCTCTCTATGGAGGAGGTATGCACTATTCATTAAAAGATAGTAATTGAGATCATAATGTGGCGAAATGAGGCTAGGAAACATGAGAATTTAAAAGAACACTTTTGGGACCAAGTTGACATGTATAAGGAAATTAATGAGAAAAAAATCAAGATGGCCAAGCCCACATCAACTCCTTGGTAGCATGAAATTTTGAATGGTAGGCCATTTTGGATAGTTATGCCATGGTCCAACAAGTGGAAATTAAAAATAAGGACCTGCAGATAGAATATTTGAAGAAATATTGACATTAACTAACCTTATATATGCCAACCTTACCTTGTTAATAGTAGGTTGTTCCCAAAGCGAGTTAGAGAAGTAAGTGGTGACCACCTACACACTATATGAGAAGGAGTTTGTGGATCAAAAGGATGCTTTGCAAAAGTTACAAGTGGCAAACTTAGAATTAGAGATGGTCAAAGCTAGCTACCAAGGATAGAAAGATATACCCTAGAACCTAGGTCAAAGATTGACAAACTATCATGAGCTAAGGGATAAAGCTAGAGTTTTCAAGAAGGAAGGATGATAGTTTGCGACATGGTACATCAAGGAAAATAAAATGTTTGCACAATTTCCATGTCCTTGGGAGGTACCAACACCAATGCACATTGGCATAGTAACCTAGATAGTGTATGACCTAAGGATAGAGGAAGAAAAATTGCAGGCCTTGCTCAACCATTACAAATGCTAGTGACTTGTCAACAAAGGGAAGCAACCAATGGAAAAGCCACCACCTTTGGGCACTATGTGAGCCTTCCACTCTTTTTTTTTCATATCTTGTTTTGTAATAATGTGTTTCATTTTTGTACTACATCAATGCAGCATGTGAAGAGTTAGTTATTTTGTCCATTGTTGGAGTCAGTCAATAATCCCATACCTACCCAATATTTTGTAAAGGAATTGTTCCTCATTTTTGTGTAACTTGAGGACAAGTTTTCATTTAGTCAT
>MNCI01019237.1:60874-71705 GCA_015680685.1 Gnetum montanum | reverse complement strand
ATGTTAACTTGTCTTTAGTAGTCATGGTAGCATAGTTGGTGAATTGTGATTCTTGATGAACAATATCCATTAACATCATTTGTTCTTAACTTTTGGGATTTAACTTGTTTAGTGAAGATTTAAAATGTGTAAAGTATGCATTGACCAATGGAATAGTATGATGAACTAATAAAAACATCATCTTTGAATTGAGTTCCTCTTTCAAAGGCTTTTTCACACATCTATATTTTAGGAATTGATGAACACCAATTCTAGTTTTTGTATTGAATTATTCATAGAGAATGAATGGTACTAGGTTCAGGCTCATATAGATTAAAAATAGCTTACGTTTTAAGTTTTTCTTAATCTAGTTAACTAAGATACTTGATAAAGTTTGACATCTAGGCATGTTAAGTCAGTGATCAAATATGTGTTAAATGCCAAATTTAAGGCTATGTGACTTCTCTAGAATCATGATTATTCATTCTTTTGCATGACTTGGATTTCTAGAATCTCAAAAATCATGTCTTCTAATCTACATTCGAATCTTTGTGTCAACCTGAACTTGGCTTTGTTATAGAAGATTATGCAACTAATGATTCATGATTCTGTTAGCTCCAATATTGGGTACCCAATATCGAATACATGATATCAGGTCCCAAGAAATGATGTTGAGTATCTAATATCATCTCTTCTATGCTAGCCTATAAATACAACACTTGGATGCATGGTTGGAACATAGTTGATTGATAGATTTTAGATTTTGGATGCATCTCTTTTTTGCTAGTACATGCCTGTAGTGTGATGTTTCTAATTATACAACATCCTTATTTAAGTGTGAAGTAGTTGGATGTGTTACATGACTAAAAATAAAGATTGATATTACTTCTATCATTGCAACATCCACTTAGCTTTATTATCACTTTTAATTGTTTAATTTTTTACTATCTTCTTTAGTTAATGTTTCCATTTATTGCTATTTACAATTCCTATTATTAAGGTGAATGAGTATGACTAATTGTGAGTGCTTAAGTGTAATTACTTGGTAACCTAATAGTGTATCGATTGGTAAGCCTATTGACATACACTTGGTAGACCCAACAATAGTTACACGAATTCTAAGGCATGTGTGGACAATTAGGAATAGATATTCATCACATGTAACCTAGCTTAGATTCTACTTTCCACTATTAATTATCTTAATTAATTTATCTCTTTATTATCATTAGGAGCAACATAGGGCTAGAAAACATCAATCATATGCCTTACTTTGGACTAAACCATATGTGACAAAGCTACCACTAGTCTAAGTGGGAAGATAGTGAATTGCAATTAAAGCATAATGATTTAGATACACAACTAGTTCCATCCACAGAATTTGATTGAATTGTGTGTGAATGCTTGTGATTTATATGGTTGGGTGTAGGGGTAGGCATCATTTCCAGGGATGGTTCTAGTTACCTAGATTAATTATATTATACACGATCACTATAAATGAATTAATAATTTTTCTTTTAAAAGATATTAAATCACACACATCATAAACCAACAATAATGTATCTTTCACAAGGAAGCAATAATGCATTATATAATGAAACATTCATTGGAGAACTAATGAGATATATGATGAAGAAAATTGCAGTAGCCAACCTCATGCAAGGGTTTCATATGTTCATGACCACCCTAATGACACTCAAAGACTACATTCACCTAAGGAAAACAACCTTGGAGGAGATGAAGTAGGTCCTAGACCAGGGGAGGCCTCAAGGCCTAAAACCTCCTTGTAGCCTAGAAATGATAAATCATAGGACCCCATGGAACATCATAGAAGCCATGGTTGCCCTCCTAGTTTCTCATCTTCCTCTTCCCCTTCCACATCTAGTTCTAATGATGATGAACATAGGTATGGAAATAAAGCTACAATAAATAGTTGAAATAAAATAGAAATTGAACCTATGGGAATAATCAAGGACATTAAGATGAGCATAGACAAAATTATCATAGTTAAATGAATAGAAATAGAAATTTTCCTTACAACCTATTTAATGATGATGAACCCTTATTATCCACTAAAAGCCTAATGCAAATGATAGAGGTAGTCAAGATACCCCACAGGCATCCTAGGGCAAGTCACCTACCCAGGTTTGATATAAAAAATATCCCTAAATTTATGGGTGGCTACGATTCGGATCTACAACACCATGTACAAGCCTTCTAGGATGCCTATGCCTTCTATAACATTGAAAGTGGGTGGCAAAAGCTTAAGCTCTTTCCTATGACACTATTTGATAGAGTTGAAGTGTGGTATAGATCATTGAAACCAAATTCAATCTGACGGCGTTCCACAACATTGGAACTCTTCAACAACAAATACCAAACCTACATGGAGAGTGTCCAACCTAAGGAGATATATCCAAAGATGGAGACAAGAACAACACGAACCCTTGGACATGGCCTTACATAGATATTATTCGCTACTGAATAAATGCCCTAGAGATGGTTTTTCTGAGGAAAGGCAACTTTTCCATGTCATAGATGGGCTTCATAATGAAACAAGGGAGAACCTTAGGATGTATGCCCTAGGTCAATTATACAAGCTACAAACCCATTAGATCCAAGAGCTAATTGAGCATGCAGAAAAATAAGAAGAAGAGATATGAAAATGGGAGAATGTTGAGAAATATCATTGGGATCCAACTCTTCAAAAGAAGTAGTTCTATATCTGTGGTAAGAAGAAAGAGACTGCTCTTAATAAGGTGATTCTGCAATGAACTTTGCTGATACAATAGTCTATTGATGAACTTGAAGCAAATTTTGATACAATGTCAAAGTAGATATATGATAAAGTTACAACTTTCATAGAGACAGTAGAGGAGTAGGTAATGCAAAATGAACCAAACAATCACAATAAATAGAGGAAACAAAACTGAGAAATATCTAGGAACACTTATCGACAAATAGGAGAAATGGCTAAAGAATGTGAGGCTATAGACTTAACCATAGGTGAAGATGAAGGATGTGACCTATGCATATATGACCATCTAAAAAACTATTATTCAATCCTGTCCCATCTACATGAGTATTGGGCTTTTGCCTTAAATCTTAAGTTCATACAGAAGCACATGCCCAGGAGATTTCCTTTTCCATATGGTAATTATAGACAGTTCCACAACCAATCGTATTATCCAAGGGGGATTTATTACCACCTCAACACCATCATCAACCATAGTGGCAAAACCCATAGCCATCGGGGAGGCCACCACCAAACCAGCCCTACCCTTACTACCCACCGAACCCATATGGATGTTATGTTCAACACCTTATTTCTCCAACTAGTTCTATGTCCTCTAATTCAAATTGCCACTATCACTCTCCTTAGTACCATCAACCCATGAAATCCCCTAAATGATCACCACCTTGTGCATCTTACCATCCATCCTATCCTTGATATTCTCATTCTCCACCTCATCACATGCCACCGTCAGCAACACAAGAAGGTTCAACACCACAACATCAACAAAGGAATGCCACTTGTGCTATGAATGTACATAGACATGCTGATACTAGTAGGTCCCCATTGCAAACTTCAAAATTTCCTTTCTTTATGATAGCTCTCAGGCAAAAGAACAACACTCACAAACCTACCACATCATCCAAGCTAGCACAATGCTAATTTGGTGCAACGCCTTTCCCTTCACAACCAGCATCCTCTGTGCCTACACAAGGGCCACCATCTATCATTACTCCAACACCTAACCGCAGCAATAAATTTAGCAATGTGGGGAGACAAATAAATCCATGCATATTATATCATGATCAAGGATGCAATCGCGGGCTAGAAATCCTCAACATTAATACTACTCATACCTTGATCCACCATACATTTAACAACCAAGTGTGTGAACAACAACTTGTCTACGTAGCAACCACTAAACCTAGAGACACCCAGTGACTCAAATATAAATTATTAACAATGTTTTATACATGCATGGAGCCTACCTATCCACTTATTAATTCTTGTCATAACCAAACGCTTAGTCATGGGGGAAATCCCGCATGCTAGGCTTCAAAATTAATAGGTGTTTTTCATCTTTTTTTTTTTTACAATTTTTTATCATTTTCTTATTTCTTGATATAATTTTCCTTATCATTTTCAGATTTTTCCACCTCTTGTTTTCATTTCCTTTGTTAAGTAATCTTTCTTGTAAAGAAAATAATCATGTAACCCATTGAGGTGAGGTTTTCTCTATGTTGTCAAGTTATGAGGGACTAATTATTCATATAGTGAGGCCACATCATCCATCCATCCATTCTAGTAATAAGATGTTCTTACCCTAGTTATAATAATATTCTTTTTTATCACCAAAAACTAAAAATAAGTCCATAATCATTGTGCCTGGGTAGAAAAGTGATGAACCAAAGGGGAATGTGAATGGTGTGACATCAAAGGGACTTGTGGATTCTCTTTGGCCACTTTTATATTCTCCATCATGTTGCTAAGGTTGTAATTATATCCTTGTAGATCTAATGAAAAATGGGAGTAAGAGTAAATTAAAAGGGCATTGAATAAATTTCTAAGGGTTCTACTAGAAAGACATGTACCCATGCCTAAAGGTTGGCGAGTTCCTAGAATACCAAAAAAATGTGTGCCATTAATAAACTCCTCCCTTGGACAAAATGCCAAGTGATGCTACTCCTTGTAATTACGGTAATCTTATGGTTCTCAGCCAAAGTGATGAAATAATGTGATGTCACTGAATGTGGTTTGGACTTGGCTTGAATCTTGAAAAGAATGGTTAATGATTACTTAATCATTAATAACACACAAGGATTCATTATGCATTTGGTAAGATATCTCACATCCTAGTTCCTATAATACTTTCTACAGTCCATCTCATCTCATTGTCCATATGATTCTAACTTGTGGTTTTATGTAACATAGAGTTATTTTCTCAAATTGGTGGTTTTAACATGTGAATTTTGTTTCACAAGTATGCATTACATTAAACCCCTTTAGTGCCTACAGACATTTCTAGGTGTGGTTACACAAGGGCATTATGGGCTAGAGCTTGCTTTGGGGAGGATCCACTTGTGTAACTATTGTAACTTGTACTTGTTTGACATAACCACATCATTCTTAACCTTCCAAGCACATAATTGTTGAATTTCATTTTTCCCTTATCATGTAATTGATCTATTCCACACCATAGGTATAATATCCCTTTTCTTTCATTTTCCAATGCTTTTAATGTTAATGACTCCATCTTCTAACACTTTTGATGCCTAAAAATGATTTTCTACTTACCCCAGAACTATGGACCTAACTTGAAACCTTTCAACCACTCACAAAGCTTCATTTTCTATGCTAAATAGCCTCATAATATGAAGAATTGAGCACCCTAATATCAACTACCCTATATTTGGTCAGATGTGACATTGAATACCTAATATTGGATCCACAAAACCTATATATATGACTCTTGGAATGCTCCAAAATCCATTCTCATCATTTGTAGCTAGGGGAGTTTTTCAAATTTCTTTCGTGACTAAGAGCTCTATGCAATCAACTTCCACTTGAGAAATCTTGCTCAATCCTACTCTAAGTTCCATATTGTTTGAACTCGAAGTGTTCAATTTAGTCATGGGAGATGCTTGCATGGGAAACTTGCATCGATTTTTTAAAATTTATTATCACCTAGAAGGTATTACAAGGGTAAGATTGTTAAAAACCTTAAGTATTATAACGAAAAATCAGTCATATTAATTCCAAAACATTACTTTTTTCACATGAGGAACCATAACCATCATAATAAGTCATACATAAGAAATAAGGAACCAATTGTGAAGGGTCATAAAAAAAGGTAAACACTTTTTAGCATCTTTTTGAAAATTTTTCTAACTCTACAATTGTATGAACTAAAGCACTTAATGGAAATAAGGTGATGAGTAGGGTATAAACCTATTAATAATAACTAATAGTATCTTAGTAACACCAAATCCTTGAATGATTGTAGATGGCCCCAAAAAGAGGAGGACAAGCAGGACCTTCAGAGGGAGTAGCTAAACATCTAAAAGGTGGCAAAGGCCAACAAGATGAATAAGCTGAGCATGAAGAGTAGTAGGCCAAATCATTTAGCATCCATCAAGAGGCTCCTATTACAGGGATGTCAATCCAATGAGAGGTTGTGGAATCACAAGCTTCAATGCAAGGGAAACACCTCACATTGTCCCTAGAATGCCTTAAAGCTATTCAAGAGAAATCCATGTTGACCATGGTCATCATTGAAATGAGGTTTGGCTTGTTTATGGCATTTTCTCTTGAGGGAGTTTAGATGCAACTCCAAGCATCACCATTATGGCACATTTTGTTAAATAGTGGTGAATGGTACCTTTGTGAGATCTACCAATTCTGGCACAATAAGAAAGAAGGCATCATGGTTAACATTGGAAGAGTTACTATTTCTTTCTTGGTCAAAGAAATCATAGAGGCTCTAAATCTACGAAATGTGGGGGCCGAGTTAGCACATTTGTTCATGAGGTCCGATCCTAAGGCTAGAAAGTTATGGCTGAAGTGAACATATAACAAAGAGGATAAAAGATATAATGAATTAACTCTAGAAGAGAGGGCCTATTTCAAGATAGGCACATATCACCTCTTCCCCACCAAAGGGCTCAACAGAATCTTAACATATGCAATTGAATTTCTCAAACCTGCAACACTAAGGAAAGACCTTGATGAGGAATAATAACTAGAGAAGAAAGTGGAACTAGAAAAAGAAATAGAACAAGAGACTACACAATGTTGTGAGCCACAAGTTTCACCATCGCCACCACCAAACTATAGCCCTACAATGAGCTGATTACAAAGAATTGCTAAAACACTTAGCCAGTAAAGTATAGATAAGTCAAACCTCTTTAGAGTCATCAACAATGTCGTGCATCCACTATTTCTATTGATTCAACAAGGGGGAAAATTTTGCTACAATTAGGAGGAGAATTCTAGTGGTCATGATAAATCTCTAGTAATGCCACATCCTTCCAAGTGATGCTTAAAATAGGAGAAGGTGCCACAATAGTGGTCATGCAATATCAAGATGTGGTAGGCATAGCAGAGATGATAATAGATCACATTAAGGAATACTTTAATGTGCTTGTTGTGCTCCTAGTGGATTTTACTAGGACTAGAGATGCACAAATGCTTGTTGGGACTTTAATAACTCCTGAAACCCATGAGGATGTAGTGGATCAATTGCTGCACATAGGACAAGAAATGACCACTCTATTTGACATCCCTAGTTATGTCAATATAGTACAATTAGACCTGATTACCATCAAAGGGAAGCTGATCATGGTGGAGACTAAGGAAAAACATGTAGAAGTAGAAGTGCAATGCTTGCAACAAGAGCTAGCCACCTTGAGAGCTAAACAATGGGACCTTGCCCAATTTGTTGCACCTAACTAGCTGGATAAATTTAGAACAATGTATCTAAGAAAATTGATCAAAGAGAACAACGCTATCGAGCAAGAAAAGAAGAAGGTGGTCTAGAATTCCTTAGCTATTAATGCTCAAGAATATGCCCATAAGATGGCATTAACTTCCACAAAAAAAGAAAATAAATAGCTTTCTACAAACAACATGAGGTTGACCACTATCAAAAAACAAAAGAACATCTTGAAGAAAAGTGTCCACCATTTGAGAGAGCAATTAGTGAGGGTCAACTCGGACATCAATAGATTGGACAAAGAGAATAGAACCCTCTTAATAGAGGATGTTCATACAATTTGATAAAATTCTATAACCAAAATAAGCAGGTGATGGAATAAGGCCAAAAAGCATGAAAAGCTAAAGGAACACTTCCAAGACTAGACCAACATGTATAAGCGAATCAACAAAAAGGAAACCAAATGGCAAAGGCTTGCATTAGATTTGTGTCAACACAAAATCCTTATTAACAACCCATCCTAGATAGTTATGCACTGGTCCACAAAGCAGAAGTGAATTATAAAGACTTGTAGATTGAGGACTTAAAGGAATACATGACATTGGCTAACCTATGGTATGCCAACCTTGTCGTGTTAATAGCAAGTCAGAGTAGAAATGAATTAGAGTAGTAGGTAGCAACCACTTGCATATTATATGAGAAAGAGTTTGTGGACAAAAAGGATGCTTTACAGAAACTCCATGTAGCAAACTTAGAACTAGAGGTGATTAAGGCTCACTACCATGGACAAAAGGATGTTTCCTTAGACCTAGTTAGGAGACTAACATATCATCATGATTTGAAACAAAAGGTTAGGGACTTTGAGAAGGAACAATGGTAGTTTGCAGCTTGGTACATGAAGGCCAACAAAATGTTTCCATAGCTACCATGTTCATGGGATGTACTAGCACTAGAACACATTGGTTCAACAACCTGGATAGTGCATGATCTAAGGGCAAAGGAAGAAAAGTTGCAAGTGCTACTCAACTGCTAGAAATTTTAGAAGCTTGGTGATAAAGGGAAGTGACCGATGGAGGAGCCATTGCCTCTAGGAACTACATGACCTTTCCCAATTTTGTGTCCTATAATGTTGTGTTCAAATTTTTGTAAAACATGTCTACAACATGTAAGAGTCAATTTGTTTGTTTGTTTGAGTTAATCAATAATTCCATACCTTCGCAATATTTTGTAAAGAACTTATTCCTCATTTTTTTAACTAGAGGATGAGTTCTTATTTAGTTGTGAGGGTATGATGAGTCATGATTTTCTCAACTTCGATATCAGGTACTCAATATTAGATACACGACTAGTTCCATCCACTTGGTAAGATATCAAGTGGAAACTGCAATCAAAGCATAATGATTTAGATGCACAACTAGTCCCATCCATGAAATTTGATTGAATCATGCATGAATGCTTGTGATTCGTATGGCTGGGCATAGGGGTACCTCAATTCTCATTAGCAATCATCCATAATGTCATTCCTATAGTAGACTAGTTTGTATGATTGAAAGCAAGAACCATCATAGGAACCTTTTTGTTGATATATACCCTCATATCTAAACTTCCTCAAATTAGGTTGGAATTGATATAAAAAATCCTAAGATAGAACTTCTTGGAAGAAAAACACATCTAGATCTAGACTTTGTAATTCTACAATAACACATGGATATCAATACTCCTGATAATCCAAGCTCCAAGATGTACATAGTAGATGTTGTGTTTCACTAGCTAGGAATCTTGTAAGCACATTATATGTTGCAATCTTTATTCATATTATTGGACTCTCTCCTAACTTATTCCTCCTCATGGGTATTATACGCCTTGTTGAAACAAGGTTATGATTCTATATGATGATTGATGTCTATTTCGAAATGATTTGGTTGTTGACTAGATTGATATAAATCTTCTTTACTTTTCTAGTTTACTAACTAGATCTCCAACTATTTGATTTGTTGGATTGGTAATGATTTGGATACATTTTTAAGACTCTTAATGACCATTTTACCCCCCTTAGGATATTGACTAGGAGTTAGTGGTCTAACTCTTATTATAGGCATAACTTAATCACCTAATCTTGATGTGTAAGATAACCATAAATGTTAGATTCATTAGTCCTAACTATTAGATTACTAGATTGGGTTAATTGATCTAGTTTATGGGCCTAATAAGGCATGATGTAAACTATTGGCTAGTTATCATTTACTTGGATGACCAATCAGGCATCACCAATAAATTCATAAGGTTAAAAAATGTTAGAAATGATTATTCATATGCTAAAAATGAACATAGGATACCTAAGTTGCACTAAGTTTGACTTGCAAGGATCTTAAGCCATGATTATAAAGATAATGACTGAAAATTAATTTTTGAAATTTTGTAAGACAAATCTAACTATACCATCACATTGGAAAGGTTAAAATTTGTTGGAAATAACTATTCATTTATCAAGGAAGACCATCGGGATTGAAAGTTATGAGCTTATGGACTTCAAAATTTGACCATAAATTTCAAGAGTACTTGAAAGGTTTCCATGAGGTTACTCATCCTATCCTAATACTACTCTAGGACCAATGTGCTTGATTATGAATTTTTTATTTCACCTCTTACCAGGGTGAAGGTTTGACCAAATTGGTAAAATCTAACTAAGACTTAATTCTTTAAATTTTCATTTAACCTTCTGTTTTTATTTTTTTAATAGAAAATTTAAATTTTTCCCACCCAAGAACCACTAGTGCCCATGATGTCTACGATATTGCTGTAAAACTCAAATAGTATGAGGTACCATTGCCTACAGTCTCCACCAGTGGTGTCAGTACTAGCTACCTTCCAAATTTGTGGTAGATCTTTTGTCCATGTCAAATTGGCTGGCAGACTCAGGTGCAAGTGCAGGAGATGTTTTAATTATTCATACATGTTGCTGCTACGCATGGCTGCAAAGGAAAGTGCAGTTGCTTGAGCCACAAGGAAGGCACGGCTTTTCCCTGTGACTAAGACTAGAGGGTCTCAAAGTTTCTTTTCTTTTTTCCTTTTTTTTCTAAGTGAAAGTTGGGCAGTTGCATCATGCGAATGTAGCAACACTGGATGGCTAGCAAGATGGATGGTGCACTATAGGTGTCGACAATGACAAAGGTAGAAGCATGGCCCCTTGGATATTGGTGCAAAATTGTATTTTTTGTTTTAAAAAATCCCTTTTTGATTAAATAATTATGGGGCTTCTCCCTTGTGTTTTCACACCTACAAATTTGGCTAGATGGCTAGCAGAACAATGCCTAAGGTATATGCTTTACAACTTATAGGTTATGAGTTTGACTTGAGGTCCCAAGTTTTGAAATTATTTTTATTTTTAACTTTATAAAAATATTTTTAAA
>MNCI01019237.1:14826-60417 GCA_015680685.1 Gnetum montanum | reverse complement strand
CCAAGTAGAATGAATTTTGAGTAGCTTGATTTCCTTATGTACCCAATGAATAGGACCTAAATAAGGGTATATAATATTAAGTTGTTGGGGATTTGGTACTTAGAAAAGGTAAGGTACAGTAGATAGTTATACAATGTCCTAAAAGACCCTAACTACAACCAATAGCTAAGCCATATCGATAACCTTTGTCAATTAGGAAAAATTCTAACATTACTACAATATGGGTAAGACTTACATGGGCCAATGTTATCCTTTTCTTGCTATGTTTCCTCACAATTCATGTACTTTGTTAATGTATTTCCCTATCTTCTTAAACTCTTGTCACAAATATCTATGGAAGTCTTTGGAAACATATCATTTTGATTACATAGTTCATCTTCAACACACTATGCATTTGGTGATGGCTTGTGGTTATCCCTGGATCATGACTCATAGTTCATCATTGGATTATAATTGGTCATTGATTCTAATTAGCCCTTTAGATTGTGATTTGCTATAAAACTAATTGATGAATCATTGTTGTGTTGCATCAATGGGCCCTTGTTGACATGGCCTTGTCAATGGGGCCCTGTCGATGCGACCTCATCTACATGGTGTTACCCCATCGATCTAGCATTTTCTACATCTATGAGGCCTCATCAACATAGTACTATAATAAAGTTTATAAATATGTGTTTACTAGTTGTTTTTATGGCATGTCTTGTGATAGTTGTAGTAGAGCTCTTGCAGTTTTGTCATTTGAGAGTTAGAATATTTCTCTGAGTTCCCACAGTAGAAGTCAAAAAGTGTATAGATATTTATTCGAGCATTGTTGTACCTGAACATACTAATATAAATGGAAATAAAGATGAGACTTTTGATAAAACCTTATATCACTTGGAATAGATTAATGATTCATTTATGCATTTATTGTTTTTATTAATTATGTAAGTAATTAAGCTAAATTAGACTTCAAGTGATTAGTTAATTAATTAAGCTAAATAGATTAAACATGTAAGGATGACCACTTCAAGAATAAACACGTATTCGCTTAGTAATCCTAGCAGTGTTATTGCTTGGTTCCCCCATTAACCTAGTAGTTGGAAACCCTAGTAGTGAATATGTGGGTTCATGATGTGTATGGAAGATGGAACTGAATGCTTGTGTTAGGACTAGTTAGAGATTAGTTAATTAGTTAAATTAAATTAGTTGTTAGATTGCTTCATCTATCTATTTCAAGCACCATGAACATAAAACATAAAATGATAAAAATTAGATGTCTTGATTGCACTTAACAATACATTTGTACATCACAAGTGTAATTGGAAAGACAACAAATGACTATTAAAGTAAAGTTCACTTCCTAGAAGACTAGTGTATCATAAGACATAGAGTTTGCAAAATTCGATTGGATCACACATGAACACTTCGTGATTCGTATGGTTGAGCATAGGGGTACTCAACCGCTCATCATTGGTGCTATTTCCAAGGACTCTTTTTGTTGAAACATGTGCTATCTAGGTTTCGTGAACGTCATTAACATTGTTGGATGAATCTTGAGGTCAAAATCATTCTCACAAATAATATAATCACATAAGTACATTGATATTTTATTTGTATTGCAAAATGTCTCCTTCTCATAAGCATGATGATACTAAATCACTAGTCCCTCAAGAATGCAAGGTGGTATATACTAATCTAGATGAGTATGTACTTGACTTCACCTTCATCCTATATTAGGATGAACAACTACGATGGCATGATATGGAAGGAAACATTGTAATACCTACCAATTGATCTGTGCCCATGATGTTTCTTCAAACTCTTAGGAGTTTGGACATCCAAGATCTTCAAGAGGAGTATGTTGTGCATGATTATGACTACCAAGACTACCATCCCATTGAAGCACAACATAGGAGATATTGACACCAAGAGAAGCACCATGATTTTGTGAAGGGGAAATAGTTTACCAATCCCTTGTTCCTGCTTAACCAAGATGATAATGAGGACCCTCTCTCTAGGGGCTCTCAACATGAAGATTCTTGACCCCTTCTTATTGGTGATAGGGGTGTGCCTCTAAATCTACACTCCACAATTAACAATCTAGATTTAAATAAAGATGGCAATCAAGGAAGGGTCTCAAATAAGCATCAAGAGGATAAGAAAACTAATGAACATAGCTGTGAAAATGAAAGAGGAGTTGGTAGATACCATGATGGTGGTAGTCCTCCTTCCTCTTCGCCCTCTTCATCTACATCTTTTTCTTCCTCTTTTGGTTCTGACAAATGTTGCATAAAGAACAACTATGATGGAGGTGAATAGCAAGACAATAATGATAATCATTAGGCCCACAATGATTGAAGGGGTAGTAGAGGACATTATCAGTGTCATCAAAATAATGATTATAATGAGCCTTTGTTGGCAACTTGAAACATGTTAAATATTGCAAAGGTTGTAAAAATTTTAACTAGGCATGTGAAAGATATTTGAATTAGACAACTTGATATGAACAATATTCCTAGATTTGAGGGGGGATATAACTCTGATCCACAAACACATCTTCAAGATTTTCATGATGCCTATGCCTTACAAAATATCAAAAATAATTGGTAGAAATTAAAGCTATTTTCCAAAAAACTCATCAAAAGAGTAGAAAGCTAGTATCGGTCCTTAGAGCCAAAACCCATCCATAGGTGAAGTACAATGCTAGAGTTATATAATGATAGGTATTAGACATACTCTAGAGTGTCTAATCTGAGAAGGAAGATCCAAGGATGGAAGTAATAAAATCATGAACCCTTGGACACCACCATGGGTAGATACTATTCTCTCATACACCGATGCCCTAGCCATGGTTATTCCCAACAAGAATAACTTTGCCATATCATAGATGGACTTAGATCAGAAATGAGGAGAACTCTTGGGGTCTATACCCAAGAAAGACTATTAAAACTTAGAGCCCATAAAATTCAAAGGTTGATTGAGTGGGTAGAAAAAGAATAAGGAGAGTTGAGGAAACATGAAAGTGCATAGGAATACAATAGGGATCCTTCCATTAGAAAAAGGAAAGTCCAATTTTGTGACAGTGAGGAGGAATCACCACTTGATGAGGTGGTAAACAAAAATACCTTACTGATCGAAAAATCTATGTCTGAAATTTCAACCAAGGTGGATAAAATGTGGGATTCATTGAATTAAAAATTTAAAACTTCTTTGAAAATCACCAAAGAATCATGAGATTAGAGTAGTGATCATAACTGTAGGAGGTGAACAGAAGTTGAACATGCCTACCAAAGGGGTAAGGGTAAGATTACTATAGGAGATGAAGTTTTGGAAACTAAATCAAATGATAATGGTGGATGTGACATCTACCAATATGAACATCCTAAGGGATGTTTCCCCATTATGTTACACTTATTGGAATATGGGGTGTATGCTCTAAATCCACAACTAGAAAAAAGGCAAGCACCTAGAAGGTTTCCTTATCCTCAAGGCAATCCTAGGCAATTGCATTACCAATAATAATATTATCCAAGTGGAACTCCATCGTAACCATATGAGCAATATCAATAGTGGCATCAACCATAGTCATGGGTGATGCCACCACCAAGGTAGTAGTACCCTTACAAGAAACTAGATCCACATGGGTAGTATGTTTAGCAACCCTTGTATCCACATAACATTTTCAATCATGTTTCCTCTTTCCAACATCACTACCACCCTCTCAAATACTACAAAACTCATTCTCCACATTCCAGGAGGGATGCCATCTTTTATCCTTATCCTCATCCTATTTCTATAGCTATTCCTCAACCCTGAACATAGCTACTACCTACTTAATTCATGTAGGATGAGCTTCTAGCCTAGTCATAGGAATGCAATGCTACTAGAACCATTAATCTACAACTGGTTCATCAACCGAAGGGTTTAGAATCCCATGCTTGTAAAAGACCATTCTTTTGAACCAATAGTCCTACTAAGCCCTCACAAACTTAGGCGGTTGGCCATTGTGCTCTTGCTTCATTCTCTACAAACCATTCCATCGAGTCCCCTTCAAAAAAAATGCCATCCAAAATCCATATTGTTATGCTTACCCATGTTGTATCTAATTAGATCTAGGCTGGCAACCTTCCTAGAAAATTAGCTGATATTGGGAGTCCCTTATCTATTTACATATTGTTAGTAATAAGCTATGTAAATCTTTTCTTAATTCTAGTTTTGGTGTGAACTTGATATCTCATGAGATGTATACTGCTTGGAACCTTTCACCTCTCAAGAAGAGCAATATCAAATTGGAATTGGTAGACCAATCCATCATTATTTCATTAGCACTAGTCGAAGACATTATGACCACTACCTATGAGTGGTCTTATCCTATTGATTTCCTAGTAATCAAGGTTGAGAAATGTAAGGGAGAGTTTCAAATTGTTATAGGAATGACATGGCTAAGCACTATTGATGCAAGAATGGGCATTAGAGATATTTCCATAGAAATATCAAAGGAGAATGCATTTAGAAATATTAATAAGAGATGAGTTCCATGCATCATGTATAGTGATAGAGGATGAAATTGTGTGCAAAAACTTTAGTTTGTGAAACGAGCATCTATTTTTTCATGCAAGCAATGTGCTCATGAGGCAAATATTTAAAGATGTATATATGTAGAAGCTAAAAAATAAGAGGGCATCCAGTGGTTGACTACTGATTCTAATAGTAACACAATATGCATGGAACCTATTGAGAGCTTAACGTACACTTATGTCATAAGCATGGATGAACTAGAGTAATTTCATCACTAGCTCTCTAATGGTGAAAATGCTAATACCAATTAGAAAGAGTTGGAGATCCTTGAGAATTTTAAACAAGAGCCCATAGAGTTGAAAACTCTACCTATCGGCTTAGAATATGCATTCTTAAAAAATGGCATGTCGATAATCCTTAATGCCAAACTTGCTCCTAAACAAAAAGCAAAACTACTAAAAGTGATTAATAAATGGCCAACAATCTTTGCTTGGTCATATCTTGAACTCACTAGAATTGATTCATGGATATACCAGCATCACATTTACACTGATCTATCCATGAAGCAAAGGAGATAACCATAATGGTGGTTGAACCCAAAATTAAAGAAAATTCTTGAGGAGATTAAGAAACTCATAAAGGTAGGGTTCATCTACCCCATTGCAGATAGTGAGTGGATTAGCCCACTTGTGAGAGTACCAAAGAGGGCTAGCAAATGATAGGTTTGTATCGACTTTAGGCTATTAAACATTAAAACATTCAAATATAATTTTTTTTGTCATTCATTGATCAAGTGTTGGACACTAATGAATCATGATTCATTAGGTGATGATCGCGAACACGATATTAGGGCCTAGCTCACGATATCGTATACATGATATCATGGCTCCTGTGCAGGCCTATAAATACACCTTAGGCACATAGCGAAAGAGAGTTAGTTTTTGTTATAAATTAGTTTTCATTGTTAGTTTTTTCTCAACCCTTTCTCCCATTGCATGCCCTCAGTGTGATGATTGTAATTGTACGACACCTTTATTTGAGTGTGACATACTTGGACATGCACATGATTGGAAATAAAGATTGAGATTACTTCATCATTGCAACATTCACTTAGTTTAATTATTTAATTTTTATTGTTATTTATTACTTTAATATTTAATATCCCTTCACCCTAAAGTCCTTAGACGTGGAATGAGTACAAATTTAATCACGAGCATTTAAGTGTGACTACTTGGTAACCTAGTAGTGTACCTAGGATTTGTGCTTGGTAATCCTAGTAGTAGTCATGCATGAGGTCCAAGATGTGTACGAATGATTAAGGAATGGATGCTCATCACACTTAGGCTAGTTTAGATTCTCTCCCCCTATCTCCTATTAGCTTAACTCTCTCTCCCTTTCCCTCTTAGCTTAGTTAAAGTTATTTTCCATTGCCTCTAGGAGCAGCACTAGCTTAGGACCATATCATACACCTCACTCTAGACTAAACCATGTGTGAGAAAGAAAATACTAGTCTAGGTGGGAATACTATGAACTACGATCAACATGTAACTATCTAGATACCACAACTAGCTAGTCTGTGGAGTTCGACTAGATCGTGCGTGAAACGCTCATATTCGTATGGTTGAGTGTAGGGGTACCTCACCACTCATCATCGGTGCCATTGCTGGGGAAAGTGCTAGTTATTTAGACTAGTTACATTATACAAGATCACTGTAACAATTATTAATGATATATCCTTTAGAAAAGAAATTAAATTCAATTCAATTAAGTTACACACAGTTCAAAACCATGTCTCTCTCACATGACTTTGACAACGCAACAACTAGTGAGGCAATTCATTGGAGAACCAACAAATTATATGATGATGAAGATAAATGTTGGAGTACCTAATCTAATGTAGGGGTTTCCTATGAACATAAACAAAGACAACATCATCCCAACTCATGAATGCATAACCTACCTAGTGATGATGAACCCCTAGTGGCCACTAAGAGCCTAATGCATATACAAGAGGCTATTCGAATATCTAGCAGACATCGTAAGGAAAGCCATCTACCTAGGATTGACTTAAAAAAATTTCCTAAGTTTTCAAGAGGCTAGGATTTAGATCCACAACATTATCTACAAGCCTTCTGATGAAGCACTATATAGTCAATACATCGACTAGGCCACGTATACGAGGCCGCGTATACTAGGCCACGTATACGGGGCCGCGTATACGTGGCCGCGTTGACATATACCTCCATGCATTGACATGGCCCCATTTACGTAGGGCTTGTTTTAGACTATAAATAAGAGGTCCTTCCACCTCATTTAGGCATCTTTCTGGTAGTCATAGTGAAGCCCTTGCATTTTTTTCATAGGAGTTAGACTATTTTCCCAAGTGCATGCTCGTAGCGTGATGCTTGTAATTGTACAACATCTTTATTCGAGTGTGACGTACTTGGATGCGCACATGACCAGAAATAAAGATTGAGATTACTTCATCATTGTAGCATTCACTTAGTTTTAATTGTTTAATTTTTATTGTTATTTATTATTTTCTTAGTTAATATTTCTTTATTATCATTTACTATTCCTATTGTTAGATGTGGAATGAGTATAACTTAATCATGAGCATTTAAGTGTGACTACTTGGTAACCCAGCAGGGTACCTAGGATCTATGCTTGGTAATCCTAGTAGTAGTTGTGCACAAGGTCCGAGATGTGTATGGATGATGAAAGAACAGATTCTCATCTCACTTAGGCTAGCTTAGAGTCATTTCCTATTGCTCATTAGTTTAATCAAGATTATTTTCCTTTGTCTCTAGGAATAGCATTAGTTTAGGATCACATCATATGCCTCACTCTAGACTAAACCATACATGACAAAGAAAATACTAGTCTAGGTGGGAAGACAGCGAACTGCGATCAATATGTAACTATCTAGATACCACAACTAGCCCATCCATAGAGTTCGACAAGATCGTGTGTGAACACTCATATTCATATGGTTGAGTGTAGGGGTACCTCGTTGGTCATCATTGGGGTTGTTGTCGAGGATGGTGCTAGTTATTTAGATTAGTTACATCATACAAGATCGTTGTAACAAGTATTAACAATATATCCTTTAGAAAAGAAATTTAATTTAATTTAATTAAATCACACATGAATTTACAACCATGTCTCTCCTACAAGACTATAATAATGCCACATCTAGTCAGGCAATTCATTGGAGAACGAATGAATATTATGACAATAAATATTGTAGTATGCAACCTGAGGTGGGGATTTCTTATAAACATAAACAAAGACAACATCATCCCAATGCACGAAAGCATAACATACCTAGTGACGATGAACCCCTACTGGCCACTACAAGCTTAACAGAAATACAAGAGGCTATTCGAATAGCCCCCAGGCATCATAAGGAAAGCTATCTCCCCATGCTTAATTTAAAAAAAATTTCCAAGTTTTCAGGAGGCTATGATTCAGATCCACAACAACATTTACAAGCCTTCTACGATGCCTGTCTAGGGAAAAATATTGATAATGGGTGGCAAAAACTTAAGCTCTTTCCTCTGACACTCATTGGCCAAGCAAAAGTATGGTATAGGTCGTTAACATTGAAATCAATTCAACGTTGGCCGATAATGGTAGAACTTTTTAATGAAAAATATCAAACCTATGCAAGAGTGTTAGCCTTGAGGAGAAAAATCCAAGAACAGAAACAAGCGCAACATGAACCCTTGGACATGGCCTTAGAAAGATATTATGCACTGTTAAACAACTTCCTAGGCCATGGGTTCTCCGAGGAAAGGCTAATGTACCATATCATAGATGGGCTCTGTAATGAAACAAGGGAGACCCTAGGGATGTACACTAGAGGTCAACTATATGAGCTACGAACCCATCAATTCCAAGAGCTTATCAAGAAGATAGAAAAAGAAGAAGGAGAAATAGTCAAATGGAAGAATGTTGAAAGTTCCCAATAGGACCAAAATCATAACCTAACAAGGGTCCATAATCATGAAGAGGAGAAATCAACTCACTTCAAAGAGGTGGAATCATCTTTTCCAATCCTGCAATCACTAGATGAAATTGAGATAAAGAATAATAAGATGATGGACTGAGTGCATGAAAGATGTAGAGAATATACCAACATTATTAGAGGAAAAACTATGCCAAATCGAGAAATAGGATAGGACACCACACGACAATTGAAATGAAGGGTAGAAGCGAATAGGGATAAGAACTCAACTACCAACCATACGTATCAATGTAACGTCTATTTGTACAATCACCCCAAAGGCCAATGTCTAGTTTTGTCACATTTACATGAGCATTGGGAAGGAATGTTACATCTAGAGTTCATACAGAAATACTTTATCCAACCATAGTGGAAAAAACCTTAGTCGTGGGGGAGGCCACCACCAACTAGACCATACCCTTCGGATCTCCTAGCACCAAATGCTTATTATGTTCAACACCCTATTTCTCCAACAAGTTTAGCATCCTCTACCTCATCTCATCATTATCATTCTTCCAAGTACTATCCACTTGTGTCCTCTCCAACAAGATCACCACCTCATGTACCTTACACTTCTCCTAAACCTCAATATTCCTTACACTTCTCCTAAACCTCAATATTCTCATACTTCACCCCCTTCTACATCATCGCTAGCTATGGCAGAATATTTTGCACCACAGCACCAACCTGCAAACGTTACTTGTGCTGCTACTGTCAATAATAGTGGAGGTCCTTCACAACATCGAAGACATCCCTTCTTTAGACATGACCATCGAAAGGGACACCATAGTTCAGAAACCATTGCATCCACCAACTTAGCACAAATCCAACACTGTGGTGCATCTTCCTCTTCGAACCCAACGCCTCATGTTACCTTATCAAGGCCACCACTCAATACTCCAACGACCATGGGGCCCAATGAATATTACCACATGGGGAGACATGTTGATCCTTGCATGCCATATTACAATCACAAGTACCATAGTGGGTCAACTCCTTATAAATTAACAACATCTTATAACCTACCCCACTATGTCAACTCTAATCAAGTGTGTGAACCCCAATGGGGTAAGTATGACCAGGTTCTAATATTTTCAACATGCAAGAATCCCCACCTTCCATTTATTAATTCTAGCCATGCTCAACCATTTAGTTATGGGGGGTATCCTCCATTCTAACAACACAGAATTAATAAATGTTTTCTATTTCTTAATTTTTCAACTTTTTGTTTTCTAGATTTCATCTTTTAATTTATTGGTTTTATCTTTTTGTCTTTTTCTATTTTTATAAGTAATCTCATCTACGAATAAAACACTCATGTGACTCATTGGTTGAGGTGTTGTTCTATGCTATCAAGTCTTAGGTGACTAATTATTTGAACAGTGAGCCCATCAAATCCACCCAACCATTCTATTAATAAGAGGTTCTACTCTAGGTACGATAATATTCTTGACATCATTAAAACTTAAAGTAATTTTTTGCTCATTATGCCTAGAGTGAAAAATGATGGACTAAGAGGGAATGGCTAGGGTGTGACATCAAGGGAACTTGTGGATTCTTTCTGGTGACATCTGTAGGTTCTTACATGCAGCTTGGTTGTACTAAGATCCTTCTAGATCTAACAAAAATGGGAGTAAGAGTATTAAAGGCACCCAATAAAGACAAGATTACTTCATCAACAAAAAAAACGAGAAGAGAGAGTGTGCCAAAGTGGCCAAACAAAAATTATGTCGTAAAGAAGTTCCAAGTCACTCCTCCCTTGCACAAAATGCCAAGTGATCGTATGCCTTGCTATCATGGTGCTCTTACGGTTGTCCATCATTGGATGAAGTGATGTGATGTCACTGATCAGAGGAATGGACTTGGTCCAAATCTTGGAACGATGGGTTAATGACACCTTAATCATGCTTTACATGCAGGATTCATTGTGCCCTGAGTCAGTTACCTCATGTCCCAATCTCTACAATCCTCTCTCCGATTCATTCCATCTTATTGTTCATGTATTTGTGACTCATGTCTTGTATAGCATTGAATTCATACCTCATCATGGTGGTATCAACATGTGTGTGTTTTTTTACATTATTATAGATTACATTTAACCCTTCTAGTGCCTATGGACATCTTAAGGTCTGGTTACGTAAGAGCATATACGTTGGAACCTGCTTTGGGGAGGATCCACTTGCATGACTTTTGTAATTTATATTTGTTGCACACCACTACATCATTTTATACCCTCCAAGTACTTCATCTCCAAATCTATTCTTTTCTTTGTCATCATTTTATCAAACGTTCCTCAAAACCAGGTCCGACATTAAACTTTTAGGGTGACTTCCTTGAAAAATTTCTAACTCTAAAATCACACTAAGTAAAGAATTCAACATTTATTAAAGGCAATGAGTAAGGTATGAAATCATTGATCTTTTTTCAATAACCTTACTAACAATTGATCTTTGTGTGATTATAGATGGCCCCTAAAAGAAGACAACAAGGAGGACCTTCTCAAGGTGCAACCAAATGACTTGGGGGAGGTGGAGGCCAAGGACCTCATGAAGAACATGCAATCCTTCAGCATCCATCATGAAACTCCTATTACTACATAATCTATCTAAGCAACGGGAGGAGAGGTCATGGCCCAAGCCTATGAAGAGGAATGATGGCTATTTGTGGCATGGCATGTCAAGGCCAATCAAGTGTTCCTGCAGCTTCCGTGTTCATGAAAAGTGCCAACTCCATCAAACATTGGAACATCAACATGGACAGCTCATAATCCTCAAATAGAAGAGGAGAAACGTCAGGTGCTTCTTCAATGATATCAATCTCAAAAGTTTGATGCACAGAACAAAGGAAAGGCACCCATGGAAGAGCCACCACTATCGGGAACCCCATGAGTTCTACAAGTTTTTTCTTTTGTGTCTGTGTCCCGATTTTTTCATATCCACTGCAGCATAAATAAATTTCTAGTTAGTCAATAATCCCATACCTATCCATTGTGTATTCAATTGAGCTTGTTCCTCACTTTCTTTGACTCAAGGATGACTTTTTACTCATTCGTGGGGGTATGATGAAGTGCTATATAGTTAATGCATCAACTAGGCCGCATATACAGGGCCCCATATATGTAGCCTTGTCGATGCATCCCCATCAACGTATCCCTTCATGCGTTGACATGGCCCTATTTACGTAGGGCCTATTTTAGCCTATAAATAAGAGGGCCTTCCACCTCATTTAGGCATCTTTGTGGTAGTCTTAGCAAAGCCCTTACATTTTGTTTCCATAGGAGTTAGACTATTTTCCCAAGTGCATGCCTATAGCATGATGATTGTAATTGTTTGACACCTTTATTTGAGTGTGATGTACTTGGATGTGCACATGACCAGAAATAAAGATTGAGATTACTTCATCATTGCAGCATTCACTTAGTTTTAATTATTTAATTATTATTGTTAGTTATTATTGTTATTTATTATTTTCTTAGTTAATATTTCTTTATCATCATTTACTATTCTTTTTGTTAAATGTGGAATGAGTACGACTTAATCACGAGCATTTAAGTGTGACTACTTGGGAACCCAGTAGCGTACCTAGGATCTATGCTTGGTTATCCCATAGTAGTCATGCACGAGGTCTAAGATGTATACGGATGATTAAGGAATAGATGCTCATCGCACTTAGGCTAGCTTAGAGTCATTTCCTATTGCTCATTAGTTTAATCAAGATTATTTTCCATTGTCTCTAGGAGTAGCATTAGTTTATGATCACATCATACACCTCACTCTAGACTAAACCATACGTGACAAAGAAGATAATAGTCTAGGTGGGAAGATAGCGAACTGCAATCAACGTGTAACTATCCAGATACCACAACTAGCCCATCCACAGAGTTCGACTGGATCGTGCGTGAACGCTCATATTCGTATGGTTGAGTGTAGGGGTACCTCGCTGCTCATCACCTTCCATGATGCCTACACATGGAACAACATTGATAAATTATGACAAAAACTTAAGCTCTTTGCTATGACACTCATTGGCCAAGCAAAAGTATGGTATAGGTCATTAACACCAAAATCAATTCGATGTTGGCCAACAATGGTAGAACTATTTAATGAAAGATATCAAACTTATTCGAGAGTGTTAACCTTGAGGAGACAAATCCAAGTGGAAACAAGCATAACATGAACCCTTGGACATGGCCTTAAAAATATAGTATGCATTATTAAACAATTTCCTAGCCCATGAGTTCTCCAAGGAAAGGCTAATATACCATATCATAGATGGGCTTCGTAATGAAACAAGGGAAACCCTAGGGATGTATGCCCGAGGTCAACTATATGAGCTATGAACCCATAAATTGCAAGAGCTTATTAAGTGGGTAGCAAAATAAGAAGGAGAAATGGCTAAATGGGAGAATGCTAAAAAATCTCAACAAGCCTAAAAATCAATAAGGGCCCATGATTATGAAGAGGAGAAATGAACTCAGCACAAGGAGGTGGAATCATCTTTGCCAATACTACAATCATTGGATGAAGTTGAGGCAAAGATCAATAAGATGATGGAATGGATACATGAAAAATGTGAAGAATATGCCAACATTATTGGAGATAGAGTTATGACAACCCAAGAAATAAGACAAAACACCTTTAGACAATCAGAAAGAAGGGTTGAAGAGAATAAGAATTCAACTGCTAATCATATGTATCAGTGTAACATTTGCTTGTATGATCATCCTAAGGGCCAATGCCCAATCTTGTTACATCTACATGAGCATTGGAAAAGAATGTTACATCCAGAGTTTGTGCAGAAATATTGTGTTCAATCACAGTGGGAACAATCCCATTCATGGGGGAGGCCATCCCCAAACTGGTTACAACCTTCATACCATCTGAACCTAAGTGCTTATCAAGTTTAATATCCTGTTTCCCCAACCGAGTCAATATCTTCTATCTCACCACATTGTTATTATTCTCCTAACTACTATTAGCCCGTGTCCTTTCGAGCAAGATCACCACCTCATGTTCCTTATACTTCTCCTTACCCTCAATATTCTCATCATTCACTTCCTTCTACATCACCACCAATTGTTCCAAAAGGTTTTGCACCACAACACCAACCCATGAACATAACTTGTGCTTCTACTATCAACAACAGTGGAAATCCTCTACAACATCAAAGACGTCCCTTCTAAGGAACAACATAGTTCTGAGACTACTGTATCCTCCAACCCAACATAAGCCCAACATTGTGGTGCATCTTCCTCTTCAAACCCAATCCCTCATGTTACCTTATCAGGGCCACCAATCAATACTCCAACAACCATGTGGCCTAGTGAATCTAGCCACGTAGGGAGACATACTAATCCTTTCATACCATCTTACAGTTACAGGTGTCATAGTGGATCAACTCCTTATCAATTAACCTCATCTTCTAACTTGCCCCACTATGTCAACTTTAATATAGTGTGTGCACCCCAATTTTGGTACATTCTAACCATGACATCAAAAGACACCTAGTGGTTTGGATATGACCAGACTCCAATGTTTCCAAAATGCTTGGATCCAAACCTTCCATTTATTAATTCTAGCCATGCTCAACCATTTAGCTATGGGGGGTATCCTCCATTCTAACAACATAGAATTAATAAATGTTTTTAAGTTTAATTTATTACTTTATCTTTCTATATTTTTACCTTTTTATGAGTAATCTCATCTATGAATAAAGCACTCATGTGACTCATTGGTTGAGGTGTTGTTCTCTACTATCAAGTCTTGGGTGACTAATTACTTGAACAGTGAACCCACAACATCCACCTACCAATTCTATTAATAAGAGGTTCTACCCTAGGTACAATGATATTCTTAATCATTAAAACTTAAAGTAACCTTGTGTTATTATACCCAGAGTAAAGAAGGATGGACTAAGCGGGAATGGCCAAGGTGTGACATTAAGGGGACTTGTGGATTCTCTTTAGTGAAATTTGTAGGAGTTATCATGAAGCTTGGTTGTACTAAGATCCTTGTAGATCTAATGAAAAATGGGAGTAAGAGTAAGTAAAAGTCACTCAAAAAAGAAAAACTCAATGCTATTCTAGGGGGTCCGATTAGAAAGACATGCATCCATGCCTGAAGGTAGGAAGTTTCTCTGGCTTAAGCATTCAAAAATGAAAAAAAAAAGAGCAAGAAGAGTGTGCCAAAGCAGCGACACAAAAAGAGAAAGAAAAGATCAAGCTCAAAGTGCCACAAAGCAATTCCGAATCACTCCTCCCTTGAAAAAAATGGCAAGTGATCATATGCCTTGCTATCATGAGCTCTTATGGTTGTTCATCATTGGATGAAACAATGCAATGTCACTGATAGGAGGAATGGACTTGGTCTTGATTTTGGAGTGATTGGTTATGACACATTAATCATGACTTACACTGATGATTCATTGTGCCCTAGGCCAGTTACCTTATGTCCCAATATCTACAATCCCTTCTACAATTTGCCTCATCTCGTTGTTCATGTATTTTTGACTCATGTCTTGTGTAGCATTGAATTCATACTTCATCATGGTGGTATCTACATGTCTGTGTTTTAAGAAATTGGTGTAGATTGCATTTAACCCTTCTAGTGCCTATGGACATTTTAAGGTGTGGTTACACAAGGGCATTATAGGTTGGAACCTACTCTGGGGAGGACCCACTTGTGTAACTTTTGTAATTTGTACTTGTTGCACACCACCACATCATTTTATACCCTTCAAGCACTTCATTGCCAAATCTATTCTTTTGTTCATCATCCTTCCGGTTCAAATGTTTCTATGTCCCAACACATGTCCTTTTTCCTCATACTCTTCATGAATTCCACTACTAGATTTTATACCATTACCCTTTCTGTGCCTTCAATCTTGATCAATATTACCCTGCACCCTTTACGTCAACTTCAAGTCCTTCATTTTTGAGTCAGGAATTTCAAAAATTTATCAATTTTTCCAAGNCCCCCCCCCCCCCCCCCCGGCCCACAAAAGTCAACATCATTTATAACTGTTCACATGGGGGTGTTTTTCAAATTTTCTTCTACGACTTGTGATTGCGTATCTCTTATTCCAATAGCCATAACTCGCTCACTAACACTTTGATTTTCATTCCTCTTGAACCTATCTGAACCTGGAGTGTTTAGCTTAGTTGTGGGGAGGGGTACACTCTAAATTATGCACAAATTTTTCAAGATTCATCATCATCCAAAGGACACTATCAAGGGTAATTAATTATACAAAAATGATCAACATGTGCCAAAAAACAACTTCATCTCCTCACTTATACCAGGAAATCAAAAATTGAGAAGCCACCTAATCAAAGTGGGTCAAATATTAAAACCTTTTGGGGACATTTTCAAAAAAATTCCTAACTTTAAATCATACAAAATAAGAGATGAATCCATTAAGGCAAGAAGTAAGGTATAACTTAACTTTGGTAAGCAACCTTACTAATGAGTGACCTCGTGTGATTGCAGATGGCCCCAAAGCATGGACAAAAAGGACACTCTCAATGTGTGTCTAAGAGACCCAAGAGAGGTAGAAGATAAGAATCTCCTAAACAACATGTAGAGTAGTAGGCACAATCATTTAGCATTCATCAAGAGACTCCTACTATTGTACAATCAGAATAGGCAGAAGGAGGAGCTGCAGCAGTGCCTGAACAGAGACAACAACTCACATTGTCCCTGAAGTGTGATCAGGATATCCATGAAAATTCCACATCCACTATAGTGATTGTGGAATTGAACTTTAGATATATCAAAGAATTCACTCCTAATTTTATTAGAGACCAACTCAAAGGGTCTCCATTATGGCCTATCCTCTTTGAAAATGGTGCTTAGTACTTAGGAGAAATGTACGAATTTTGGCACAATAAGGGAGAAGGCACCACAGTCAACATTTGTGGTGTGTCTATATATTTTTCTTCCAAGGCCATCTTGAAAGTGTTGAACCTTCCAAATATAGGACCAAAAATTACTCACCTATCCACTCGCTCCAATGTTGATGTGTGAAGAGTTTGGTTGGATAGGTTGTATGATAAAGAAGACAAGACATATGGAGAGTTGATGCTTGAAGAAAGGATATACTTCAAGATTGGCACTTATCACATCTTCCCCATGAGAAGATTAAAATGAATCTCAACATATGCAGCAAGAGGAAGTGTGATATTAATGGAAAATGCTAATGCTAACCATCATCATCTATATCTCATAGAGATCTTGAGGCGGTTTTAAGAATGTAAGATAGAGAAGTTCACATTGCCTTTCCCTTATCTCATTAAGAAGCTATGCAAACATGTTGGTATTTTGGGGTATACCAATGACATCCTCAGAAGATCCCAGAATGCTTCATTTACTAAACTACTAAAGCCACCAGCTCTGAGCAAAAGTGTTGGTGAGACACTAGAGCCATAGCAAGAGAAAGAATAGATCGTGCAGCCCACTACAACTCAAAATGTAGGGCCTAGCCAACTTTCAAGCACAAGGCCCAGTCAACAACAAAAAGCAAGGCCCAGCACAAGCTAGCAAGATCAATCACCACCACCATCACAGGATTACTAACCGTCAATGAGCCACCTCAAGGCCATTGCTAAGATGATTAGTTAGGGAATTCGTGATGATGATAATCTCTTTTGCATCATCAATGACATCATACGACCTTCATTTTCTATATATCACACACAAGGAGAGGTGTCCATCCAAACAGGAGGAGGGGAGACTCATTGGTCACAACAGATTTCAGGGAATGCTACGTCTTTCTAGGTGCAATTGGAAACAAGTGAAGGGACCAAAATAATGATCATGCAGCACCAGGATGTAACTAGAATTGTAGAAGTGGTCACAAAACACATCAAAGAATCTTTCAACATCCCTGTTGTGCCACCGACAGATTTCACAGGAGCATGAGATGCTCAAACTCTGGCCAATCCCTCAATGACTCCTACAAAGCATGAGGATGTCCTCAATTGGTTACTACAAATGGGATAAGTAATGATGTTCTTGTCTGACATTCCACAAGATGTCACAGTAGCACAACCAAACCTCATCTCCACCAAAGAAAAGATAGTCATGGTAGAGATTAGGGCCAAGCACACTGAAGTGGAGTTAGCAAAACTACAGGAGAGGCTCGTCACCCTACAAGCTGCACAACAGGACCCATCCCAGTTTGTTCCCATAGACTAGCTGGACACTTTTAGGATAGAGTAGCTTAATAAATTTTTGGAAGATAATAAAAGAGTGGTAGAGGAGAAAGAGAAGGTCGACTGGAATGCCTCCAAGGCACAAGCACAAACCTATATGCACACTAAGGCACTCAGAGCCTTATAGGAGGAAAATAAATAGCTTGATACTAACAACCTTTGGTTGACCACTATGGAAAAATAGAAGAATGTTCTCAAGGAAAAATTTCAACAATTATGAGCATAGTTGGTTAGGATCAACCAAGACATGAACTGTTTGGCTAGAGAGAATCGAACCCTCTCAATGGAGGAGGTAGTGCAATTTTTCAAAATATGGCCATTGAAATAAGCGTGTGGAAAAATGAATCCAAGTAGCATGAAAATTTAAAGGAACACTTTAGAGACCAAGTGAGAATGGACAAGAAAATCATAAAAAAGAAGATCCATATGGCTAAGGCCCACATCAACACTTTCAATGCTTAACACACTAATTGGTGGGCCATATTGGACACATATGCATTTGCGCACTAGGTGGAACTTAAAATCTTGGACCTACAGATTCAAGACCTCATAGATTGGCAAACCTATGGTATGCCAATATATCCATGTTAACAGCAAGATGCTTGAGAATAGAGCTCGATAAGTAGGTAGCTTCCACCTACACCAAATATGAAGTTGAATTTGTAGAGCACAAGAAAATGTTACAGAAGCTAGAAGTTGCAAATTCTGAACTATAGGTGGTTAAGACCAACTACCAAGGCCAAAGAGATGTCGCAGCAAACTTGGCTTAATGGCTTATAGATTTTCAAGAGTACAAGGATAAATCCAAAGCCTACGAGGAGGAACAATAGTTGTTTGCAGCCTAGTACATCAAAGAAAATAAGATGTTCCCGAAACTACCGTGCCCATGGGAGGTGTTGACTCCGTCAAACATTGGAGCATCAGCATCGATGGCACAGGTTCCCTGAATAGAAGAGGAAAATCTCTTGGCACTACTTTAGAGTCATCAAATTTCAAAACCTGGAGCATGAGACAAGGGGAAGCAACCCATGGAGGAGCCACCACCACTTGGAACCACATGAGCCAAATAAAGTTTACAATTTTACAATTTTGCAATTTTGTAATTTTGTGTTGTATCCCAATTTCATTCTATTGAGTTTTCCACTACAACATGAATAAATACCTAGGCAGTTAATAAACACATACCTATCCACTATGTAGTCAATGGGGCTTGTTCTCATTTTATTTAACTTGAGGATGAGTTTTCATTCAGTCGTGGGGGTATGATGAATCGTGATTCATTAGGTCATGATATCATGCCCATGATATCATATATGTGATATCGTGGGTCTTATGGAGGCCTATAAATACACCTTAGATTCATAGTGAAAGAGAGTTATTTTTACTTAGAAATTATTTTTCATTATTAGTTTTTTCTCAAACCTTTCTCCCAGTGCATGCCCGCGGCGTGATGATTGTAATTGTATGACACCTTTATTTGAGTGTGACATACTTGGACACATACATGATCAGAAATAAAGATTGAGATTACTTCATCATTGCAAAATTCACTTAGTTTAATTATTTTATTTTTATTTTTATTTATTTCTTTCGTAGTTAATATCTCTTCACCCTAAACTCCTTAAACATGGAATGAGTATGGCTTAATCATGAGCATTTAAGTGTGACTACTTACTAACCTAGTAGCATACCTAGGATCTGCACTTGGTAATCCTAGTAGTAGTTGTGCATGAGGTCTAATATGTGTATAGATGATTAAGGAATGGATGCTCATCACACTTAGGTTAGTTTAGATTCTCTCCCCCTATCTCCTATTAGCTTAACTCTCTCTCCCTTTCCCTCTTAGCTTAGTTAAAGTTCTTTTCCATTGCCTCTAGGAGAAGCACTAGCTTAAGACCACATCATACACTTCACTCTAGACTAAACCATACGTGACAAAGAAAATATTGGTCTAGGTGGAAAGACAATGAACTGCGGTCAATGAGTAACTATCTAGATACTAGAACTAGCCCATCTATAGAGTTCTACAGAATCGTGCGTGAAATGCTCGTATTCATATGGTTGAGTGTAGGGCTACATCACCACTCATTAGACACCATATCTAGACATTATTATTATAGTTTTCTATATGGTTATAGTGGCTATAACCAAATCTATATTGCACCAAAAGATTAAGCCAAAACAACAATCACAAGTCCCTAGGGAGCCTTTGCATATCGCAAGATGCCGTTTGGTTTGTGCAATGCTCCTACCACTTTTCAAAATCTAGTTTTAAGTAGAAAAGTGGATGTCTTCATGGATGACTTCTCCACTTATTACACTACATTTGACCAAGCCTTATATTACCTTGATCAAGTACTAAAAAGATGCATGGAAACAAATCTATTACTCAATTGTCGAAAGAGCCATCTCTTGGTTCAAGAAAGCATTGTATTAGGACACCAAATTTTGCAAAATGGGATCAAGTTAGATGCCAAAATGATAAGGTTTATCCAGAAAATCACTTATCAACCAAAAACTATTAAAGATGTTCAGTCATTCCTTAGACACACAAGCTACTACCAGTAATTCATAGATAATTTCTCTAAGATTGCGAAACCATTAAACAAGCTAACAAAGAAAGATGCTCTCTTTGTTTGGACCAAGGCATGTGAAAATGCATTCTAGAGCCTCAAACAAAAGCATGTAGAGACTCCAATTCTACAAGCACACGACTAGTATAGACCATTCCATATCATGACAAATGCATGTAACTATGCCTTAGGAGATGTGCTTATGTAGTTGGATGATAAAAAACATCCATATTACATCCATTACACAAGTCGAAGAATTGTGGGTGCATAACTAAATTACACCACCATGAAGAAACAATTGATAAAGGTGGTGTATACTTTAGAAAAGTTCAAGAACTATGTGCTTGGATATAAAGTGTTTGTACACACTGATCACAGTGTCATCTGCTTTCTCATGAACAAGTCAATGATGAGTTGTCATGTTATACGATGGCTACTGATCTTGCAGGAATTTGATCTTACAATGGTAGATCGAAAAAGTACTGAGAATGTGGTTTCCCATCACTTGTCTTAGTTACAATGGGATAACAAAGAGGATGAAAGCCCACTATCTAATTTGTTTCTTGATGAACTTCTCTTTGCTGCTACAATAAATGAACAAATGCCTACAAAACCAAAATGATATGATCACATCCACACATATCTTCTAACTCAAGATATGCCACAAGATTTGGACCATAGGAAAAAATAATAGTTTCTTCATTAGGCTAAGCACTTCATAGAAATCAATGGACACCTTTACAAGGTATGTGCTAATGGCCTGGTCTGTTGATGTGTACCTGATGTAGATCAATTGTGCATTCTCTAGGACACTCATGAGGGTCCTTGTGGGGACCACTATGCTAGGATACACAAGGCCATAAAAATCATAATGGTAGGATACTATTGACCCACAATATTCAAGGATGTCCATTAATTTGTTTGATCTTATGAGTGTTGTCAATGAGATGATGGCATTATCGCATGGATGGAGGACCCTAAATAGTGGATTCAACCACTAGAATCCTTTGACATATGGGGCATAAATTTCATGGGTCCCATCACACCCATGTTTAAGAGGAAGGCATTTATAATTGTCACCATTAAAAATTGTACCAAATGGCTAGAAGTAATATAACTAATTATACATCATCCACTATTGTTCAATTTGTACAAAAAAATGTTGTGAATAGGTTTGGGGTGCCACATGCACTAATTTCTAACAATGGAATACATTTTATATGTGCCACTTTTTGAAAAGTAATGCAATGCTTGGGGGTGGAGCATAAAGGAACAACAACCTATCACCCCCCAAGCAAATAGTCAAGTAGAGCTAACTAATAGGGAGATCATGAAGATTGTAACAAGAACTATTAGCAAAAAAAGGAGAGACTAGAGCACAAAATGTAATGATGTTCTTTGGGCCTACTACTCAACATGGAAACTCCCTATTACCTACTTTCTCTATAAGTTGATGTACGAAAAAATTCCAATACTCCTAATTCAATCCAAGCTTCGTACACTCTCAATGGCCTATGACTTGGATCTTGATCTAATTATAGAACAATAAAAAAAATATTAATCAATATAAATGTGTTGGATGAATATCAATTAGTATCCCTATCCTTGAATGAAGTGCACAAGGCATTCAACAAACAACAACATGGTCGTAGAATATGAAAAGTGAAATTTCAACTAGGAGATAGGATTCTCTACTAGAATCCGACACATGTACCTCAAAAAACCAAATTCCAAATGTTGTGGGAAGGGCCTTCTATAATTAATGACACCTTTCCTTCTAAGGTCATGATCATATACAAACCTAAAATTCCAAACAAAAATCAATTGGTCAACATCTAACAAATAAAGCCTTTCCATGAGCCCAAGCAAGCCAGTGCAACAAATACCTCAATGGATGGGCAACCATGTTTAATTTTTCAAATCTCCTCCTTCCAACTAAGTTGTGATGGAGATAGCCATCCATGCTAGTCATATATGTGGATCTTCAATTTTTTTTTTTTATTTTGCACATTTTTTTCTTTGTAAATTTTTTATTTTATACCTTTTTGATTTTAAAACTTCTTTATAATTTTACACCATTTTTATCTTACACCATCATTAGTGATGAGTGGTGAGGTACCCCTATGTTCAACCATATGAATACGAGCATTACACATGATCCAGTTAAACTCCAAGGACTAAGTGTTTATGCACCTTCATAGAACAAGGATGCATTAGGCAATCATCGTCTTCCCAAGCTTACTCATATGGCATGATTGTATGGTTAAGTAAACTTGAGGTATATGATTTTTATGCTTTTTATGTTTATGTCTTGGTGCTAAAATGGAGAAGTGAAATAATTAAGTAACTAATTTAATTTAACTAATCCACTAGGTTCTAACTAGTCCTAACATCACCATCTAATCCCACTCTCCGTACACATCCTGAACCAATGTAACACTATTGGGATTACCAAACGCTAGTCATTATTGGGTTACCAAGTGTTCCATGTATGCTTGAAGTGATCATACTGGGTGTGCTTACTTGTGAAAATTAACGAATCAATAAAAGCAACATCAATTAACAAATCAAAGAATTAAATAATAAATAAATAAAATTAAATGCAATAAATAAGCTATTTTGAATACTACAAGATTTATCACAAAGTTCATCCTTATTTCTGAACACAAGGTGTGCTTAGGTACACAATGCTCGAATAAAGATCCATTAAATTTATGACTCCTACTGTGGGCACTCAAAAATAATTCTAACTTTGGAAATGGAAAACTACAAGATTTTGGGTAAGGGACTAAGAAAACTAATGCCAAAACCAAGTGCACCCACCTCTTATTTATAGGCAACGAGATAGGTTCCAATATTGGATGTTCAATATTGCTTGGTAGGATCTGATATCACAAACCTGATATCGCAGATCTAATATCATGGTTCATCATACCCCCACTATTGAATCAAAACTTTTCCTTAAGTTCCTTACAAAATATTGGAAAGGTATGGAATTATTGACTCTATGAAAATCTGATAGTGACATGGAATGATAGACTCAAAGTGCTCAATGAGTGGATGAACGAACATATTACAACATTGGTGTTCATACCCATTGTGGTGAACACCATAAATAGATGACATCTAGACCTTTATTTGATAGCTTGGAGAGAGAGAGAGAGAGAGAGAGAGAGAGAGAGAGAGAGAGAGAGAGAGAGAGAGAGAGAGAGAGAGAGAGAGAGAGAGAGAGAGAGAGAGAGAGAGAGAGAGAGAGAGAGAGAGAGAGAGAGAGAGAGAGAGAGAGAGAGAGAGAGAGAGAGAGAGAGAGAGAGAGAGAGAGAGAGAGAGAGAGAGAGAGAGAGAGAGAGAGAGAGAGAGAGAGAGAGAGAAGAAAATGAGGTGTGTTGCTACCGATGTGCACACTGTTGTTCATCCATGTCCATATGATGCATCTTCCTTACATAACTACTTTAGCTCCAATCCATCTTGACTGCTCCCTCCTATCCCAGTCCATTGTTCATGTGATCACCATATGCACACACAACATAGTCATGAATTAGCAAGGATAGATAAGATATAATGTGATTGATACCTTGCCTTGCTATGAAGGACATTAGCTAGGTTGTGGGTATGGTATATACTAGGTTAGAGGCTTATCACTGGTGACTACCCAAGGTGTACAAGTGAGAAAAGTAATGGAATGGAAAATTTTGTGATAGGGCCCCCACTACTAATAGAAAACCTATGATAGCAATAAAATGGAAAATGAAAGAACAAGAAAGAATAGAGAAATAACAATAGTCAATCCAATAAAACAAAATTGGATGTCATGGATGGGTTGAAATGGAAAATGGTTGATTGTAGGAAATGTTTAAGGAAAAGAACTTAACAATTGCACCAAAAAGGAATACCAGTGGGTCCTCCCCAAAGCAAGCTAATGCCCTTTATTCCTTAACATACCCACAAACCAAAGAGTCTGTAGGCTCTAGGAATGTCATGTAGAAACAATGGTTAAGGACTTACCCACAAGAGTTTACCAAAGAATAATAATGTGGCAACCAAGATATAGACTAATCATAAAACTACCAATGAGGTGGAATATGGAAAGAAATTTGGAAAGGAAGAGAGAATGGAATGGAACCCCAAGATCAAGGTTGTGTAAAGTCCCTTGTGTATTATGTGGTTAAGGTGACTTAATAGAATTCATTCCAAATCCAGATCAAAACTAACCACATCGAGTGACCTCGCATCAACACACTTGACCAACCCAACCTCCTAAAGTAACAAGAATGCATCCATAGAGCCACCACCATTCCAACAAGAGAAATATAGAGAAGCAAGAAGTGAGAAAGGGCGTTAGTTAGACGGAACCTTTAGGCATGGGTAACATGTCTTTCTAGTGCCATAACTAATGCTTGTGGCCCATCTTTCTTATTATGTCTAAAGGGTGTGCTTTAAATTTTCACCATTTTTTTTCTCTTTTCTTTTTCTTTTCTTATTTTTATTAGTTTTTTTTTTGCATGAGAACCACACCATACAAAGACTTATTTGATTTAGTTAACTTCCTGATATTGGTCAATAACGGAATGGTGGAAAACTTATGAAAAACATCTAAGTACCTAAGAGAGTAGCTAGCACAAATGCATCAAATCCCATTGAGGTCACATCCTTTTCCATCCATTTGAATCTTTTCTTGGTTCAAAGAGTTCTAAGCCACAAATTCATTAATAGGTTTTCTTAGAAAAAGGGACAATACATTTCCAAAACAAGGAAGACCATAGAGTTTCACGGATGACTGGATGACATGGACTGATTGCCTGTTTTATCAAAAGAAACCATATCTTAGTATCAACATTAAAATTCAAAGGTAAAAGTCAAACATTAGCAATCAACACTATTATAGTACAATCTACCATCATGAGCACTTATTATGTGATAAGTAAGAATAAATCAAACAAAGAAATAGTAAAAATGTTAATGATGGTGTAAAACAAAAACAAGTAAAGATGAAAATGTGTAAAATAAAAATACAAAAGGAACTAAGAGCTTAGAATGGTTAGCATTGGTGGCCATCTCCCCCACAACTAAGTTGGAAGGAGGCAATCTAAAATAAGGAGCATGGTTATCCACCAATAGAGGTAGTATTAGTCCTGGCCGTTTTAGGTTTATGGAAAGGTTTGGTTTGCTAGATGTTGACCAATAATTCCTTGTTTGAGCTTTCAAGTTTATAAATCATCATGGCCCCTAAAGGAAAAGTTTCATAAATGATATAATGTCCTTCCCACAATGTTTGAAATTTATTTTGTTGTGGCACATGTGTGAGATTCCAATAAAGAACTTTATCTCCTGGTTGGTATTTGACTTTCCTAATCTTTAGGTCATGAAATTGTTTTTTAAAGGCCTTGTGTAGTTCATTGGATGACAATATGGCTAATTAATTTTCATCTAGCAAGTTAAGGTTCATCAACTATTCTTTCTATGCTAGACTGAGGTCAAGGTTGAGGTCACATGCTGTAGATAGTGTACAAAGCTCAGCTTGGTTAGGAAGTGTTGGATGTTTACCATACACTAACTCATAGGGAGATTAGCCTATAGAGAGTTTCCATGTGGAGCAGTATGCCAAAAGAGCATCATTTAGTTTGATGCTCCAGTCTTGCCTATATTTGCTAATGGTCTGTGTCAGTATTTTCATGATCTTCCTATTGGTGACTTTGACTTGACCATTCGCTTGAGGATGATATTGGTGTCAGCATTGCATCAACTTTCGAAAAGTTGCACATATAAAATGTGTATCATAGTAAAAAATAAGTGCACGAGGCATGCCAAACCTATTTGTGATTTGTTGTTGAACAAATTATGCAACGGTAGATGATGTATAATTTGTAACAGTGGATACTTCTATCCACTTTGTAAAATAGTCAACAACAACAACAATGTAGGCTTTTCCATTGGACACTAGTGTAATACGACCCATAAAATAAATTCCCCATATGTCGAAGGGTTCTAAGTGTTGAATCCATTGTTACGAACCCTCCGTTCCCATCATGTTGGCAATGCTTACAAGATTGGATGAAATGATGAGCATCCCAGAACAATGTAGCCCAATAATATCTTGCAAGTAAGATTTTAATGGCTATTCATCTCCTAGCATAATGACCCCCACAAAGGCCCTCATGAACATCTTGGAGAACTCACAATTGATCTGCATTGGGAACACACCATTGGACCAAGCCATCAGAACATACTTTATAAAGTTGTCCATTGATTTCCATGAAATATTTGGCTCAATGAAGAAACTATTGTTTCTTTTTAACATCTAACCCTTGTGGTGTTTCTTATTTAAATAGATAAGTGAGAATGCTACTGTACCAATTTGTATCGGTGGGTAAGTGATTGTTTATCACACCTACAAAGAGGAGTTCATCAAGGAAATAGTTAGAAATTGGATATTCATCGTCTTTGTTGTCCTATCATAACTGAGATAAATGATCAGCAACAACATTTTCAGTGGCTTTACGATCGATCATTGTAAGATCAAACTCTTGTAAGATCATGAGCCATCATATGATGCGAGGGCTCACCACTAGTTTATTCATTAGGAACTATATTGCACTATGATCCGTATGTATGAATATATTATAGCCTAATACATAGTGCCTAAATTTTTCTAGTGTAAACTCCATAGCCATTAATTATTTTTTTGTTGTGGTGTAATTGAGTTATTTGCCAGTAATACTTTAACCTATAAAGTGAATGTAATAGGGTCATTTCTAATCATCTAACTATGTAAGTACAGCTCCTAACGCAAATTTGGACATGTCAGTCATTATGTGGAATGGCCTGGACCAGTTAGGAGCTTGTAGAATGGGTGTTTCTATGAGATTCTATTTTAAGGTTTGGAAGGCTAGCTCACATTCCCTGGTCCATTCAAAAGGTACATCCTTCTTCGTTAATTCTACCAAAGGTTTTGCAATCCTTGAAAAGTTCTCAATGAAGTGTCCATAATAGCCAGTATGTCCAAGGAATGATCAGATATCATTTACAGTTTCAGGTTGACGAGTGATTCCTTAGATGATTTTAATCTTTTCAGGATCTATGTCTATCCCTATTTGTGAAATCTTGTGCCCTAATACAATGCCTTCTTGGATCATTAAATGGCTTTTTTGCCAATTAAGCCTTAAGTTTCTTTCAACACTTCATTTTATTACTTGCTCTAATTAGTCCAATGCTTGCTCAAAGTCCACTCCATAGGTGGAGAAATCATCCATGAAAACCTCCACATCATTCCCTATTTTCTACTGAAAGATACTTAGCACCAAATGTTGAAACATTGCTAAGGCATTGAACAAGCCAAACAACATCTACCTATATGTAAAGGTCCCCCAAGAACTTCTGAATGTGGTCTTGGCTTGGTCTTCTAGTGCTATTCGAATTTTGTTGTATCCACAGTAACCATCAAGAAAACTATAGTAGCAATACCCTATAATGATGTCTAAGACTTGGTCAACGAATGGCAATGGAAAGTGGTCTTTGAATGTTGCCATGTTTAGTAGCCTAAAGTCTATACAAACCCTCCATTTAACTTCCTTTTTAAGCATAATGACTAAAGGACTAACCCATTCACTATCAACAATGGGGTAGATGAACCGAGCTTTTAGAAGCTATTCAATTTCTTCTTTAACCACTTACTTAAGCTTTGGGTTCAATCGCCTCTATGGTTGTTGTCAAGGTTTCATGGAGGGATCAGTGTAAATTCTATGTTCATATATCCTAGGATCTATTTCGATTAATTTAGGATATGATCAAGTAAAGGCTTTCAACCATTTGTTTACAATTTTTAGCAATCTTCCTTTTTGTTGAGGAGAGAGCTTAGCATTAATGATTATCAGTATTTCATTCTTGAGAAATGTATACTCCATACCAGTGGGCAATGGTTTTAACTCAAGGGGCTCTTACTTGAACTTGTTAGGGATTTACAACTTCCCCTAGTTGATATTTTTGATATCAGGAATTGGAAGTTGGCGATGGACTTGCTCTAATGTGTCTATGCTATCAATGTAGGTGCAAGTAAAGCTCTTAGTTGGTTCCATGCATATAGTTGGGTTTCTCTCTTGGTTAGTTGTTAGCCATGGGGTGCCTTCCTGTCTTGTGATTACTGCATATAGGCATCTTTGTATGTTAGTTTTTTGTGCATACTAGTTGCATACAAACAATGTTAAACTTTGTACAAACTAGGCCTTCTATACGTAGTTGCACCCTATGTCATTGTATGTGATGCATGGAACTTTGTTCTTCTCGATCTTTCCAAATGTATTTTTCTTTGATATTTCTAGGGAAAGATTATGTATTCCTAGGCATGCATCAATTGTGCTTAGCCATGCTCTTCCCATAATGATTGGGAAGTCCCCCTTATATTTTTTGACTTGAATCACTAGGAAATTAGCTAGATATGATCACCCACAACCAATGGTGACAATGTCCTCCACTAGTCCTAATGGGACAGTGATGGACTGGTCGGCCAGCTCTAAATTAATGTTACTCTTTTTTAGTGGAGGCAAGTTCTAGGCTTTGTACATTTCTTGAAAGATTAATTTAACACCAAAACCTAAATCCAAAAGAGCTTTGCATGGCTCATTCCTAGCAATTTATAAATATATAAGAGGACTCCCAGTATCTGAGAATTTCCTAGGGAGATGGCCAAATTTAATCCAGTCGATAATGACATGAGTCAACATGACCATGTGTGTTAAGTGCAGTCTTTGGTTTGAAGGAATCTCTGAAGATTCAAATGATGGCAAGGCATTTGGAGGATTAGCTACTTGTGTTTGTAAGGACTTAGTTGGACAATTGGTTCTAAAGAAAGGTCTCTTCTTTGTGCAGTTGTCTAAACCAATAGTAGGTTAAGGATTGATAGCCCTTGTAGTGTTGCCTTGCTACAGCTAGGCACAGAGCTCACCTTGCATAGCTGGAGCAGCTAATAATGGAGCTAAGGATGGAAGAGGTGTAGTCGGATGAGAAGGATAGTACATTTTTGGAACATCTCTCCTAGGATAAGGAGTTCTATAATACTCATGAACTTGGTAGTGAGGCTGACGAGGTATGTGCCTAGTACAGTCACATGGAGATATTGGTTGTTGCACATAGTACCCGTATGGGTCAAGTTAATGGTAAGAGTACTGTTGATGTGGTGGTGGCATTCCCCATGATTGTGGGTGTTGCCATTGTTGATACTATTCATTTAGTTGTAGTGGAGTTCCACTTGGATAATACTTCAAGGGTTGGTGGAACTGTGTTGGGTTACGTTGAGGATAAGGTAACCTTCAGGGTGTTTTCCATCTATTTAATCGGGGGTTTAGTGCATACACTCCAAACTCTTACAGATGTGAGATTATTGGGCAACATCCTTTAGGGTGGTCATATTGGCATATCTCACATCTTCCATCATTTTTTGTATCTGAATCCACAACCTCTTCAATGATGGTAACTTTGCCCTTACCTTTGTTACATGCATATTCATTTTCTTTCTTTTTTCTCCTTTCTCAATCACTACCTTGCTCTCCATACTCCTCTACTGTTTTGAGAATGGTTTGAAATTTATTATCTAGGGAGTCCCACATTTGATCTACCTTTCCTGATATATCTTATGTGAACTTTTGAATGGTCAAAGTCTTCCTATTCACCATCTCTTCAAGTGGTGACCCTTCTTCATCCTCACAAAATCTAACTTCCTTCTTTTGGAGGGAAGGATGTCTGTTGTATTCCTTCGTTCTTTCTCTTTTTCTTAACTCACCTTCCTCCTTGGCAACTTTCTGCAAAAATCTTTGTATTTGATGGGCTCTAAGCTCAGATAGCCTTCCTTGGTCATAAGTCCCAAGGGTTCCTCATGTTTTGTACCTAAGCCCATCTACAAGATGGCATAGTTGTTTCCTCTGTGAGTAACCATGGCTAGGGAAATGATGTAATAATGCATAATATCAGCCCATGGCAACATCCAATGGTTCATGTCCTTGTTTCCATCTTTGGATTTTCTTTCACAAGTTGGACACTTAGGAGTACGTTTTATACTTATTGTTGAATAACTCTAACATGGTACTCCATCAATGAATGGATTCTAGTTCTAAGGACCGATACCAGTTTTCCACTTCTTTGATCAATGTTCATGGAAAAAACTTTAGTTTTTGCAACTTGTTTTCTATATTTTGCAAGGAACATGCATCATAGAATGCTTGTAAATGATTTTGAGGATCAATGTTGTATCCCCCTTCAAATCGTGGGATATTATTCATGTCTAATCTTTTGATCCTACTGTCCTTTTGGTGCCTTGTTGGGATCCTAACGACCTCAGTTATATCTAGCATACTTTGAGTAGCGAGTAGGGGTTTATCGTGATTGTATTCTCTATGATGTCTACAATGCCTATGTTGTTCCCTACTCTCCCTCCTTTCATGATGTGTTTCTCTAGAATGCCCTCATCCCCTTTCTCGAATGTTTCATCTATGATCTCTATTTCACTTACCATTGTCCTCATAATCTTTCTCTTTGTGACTACATCCAAATCCTGAAGGAGAGGGGGAAGGAGATGATGAAGGTGAAGAGGAAGGAGATCCATCACCATGATGGTGCCCGCTACCCTCTCTTCGATGGTCGTGGCCTCGATCGTAGTTACGATCAGAATGTCCATCTTTATCATGCATTTGTGCTCCCTTTTCGGACTATTTGTGTCCATTGGTATTAAAACCTAGGTTATGAATGGTTGAGTAAAGGTTCTAATACACAACCCCTTGATTGAAGTCAATAGGAGGAACATCATTTTGTGGAAAACCTCTTAAGGCAGGTTCACTATCCTCATTTTCACTTAGGACATACAAAACATCCTAAGACCATTTCCCCTACATAGATTTATAATGTCTCTCCTGTTGTAGGTCCCTTTGATGTTGTGCCTCCGTAGGTTGATAATCCATTGAATCTTGTTCATGCACAATGTATTTTGATTATACATGCTACATACCAATTCATGTGAGAGCACGAAGAAGCATGCTTGGGATTGAACAATTGGGTGGTAACACTATGTTACCCTCTAAATCATGCCATTGCAACTATTCATTTTGGTGGAGGATAAAGGTAAAGTCTAGTACATACTCATTGGGATGAGTGTATACTAAGTGAAACTATTGGGGCACTAGCGAATCATCATGTGTACTACACCTCTAACTATTCATTGTGTCAGACCTAGGCAGTGAAGCACTTTCATAGGAAGAAGGAGACATGATTAATTATTCAATGTGCAATGTATTATTATATTATTATTATTATTTTAACTAACCCTAAGGGTTTTTTCTAATGATGGGAAGATTCCTAAGTTCTAATTAGTGCACAAACAACAAAGTCCCTGACAATGGTACCAATGATGAGTGCCAAGATACCCCTATGCTCAACCATACAAATACAAGCGTTACACACAATCCAGTCAAACTCCAAGGGCTAAGTGCTTATGTGCCTTCACAAATAAGAATAGGTTAGGTGATCATTGTCTTCCCAAGCTTACTCGTATGGCACGATTGTATGGTTAAGTAAACTTAAGGTATATGATTTTTATGCTTTTTATGTTTATGCCCTAGTGCTACAAGGGAGAAGTAAAATAATTAAGTAACTAATTTAATTTAACTAATTTGCTAGGCTCTAACTAGTCCTAACACCAACATCCGTTCCCACTCTCCATACACATCTTGAACCAGTGTAACACTACTGGGATTACCAAATGCTAGTCGTTACTAGGTTACCAAGTGTTCCATATATGCTTGAAGTGGTTGTACTGGGTGTGCTTACTTGTGAAAATTAATGAATCAGTAAAAGCAATATCAATTAATTAACAAAAGCATTAAATAACTGTAAATAACATTAAATGTAATAAATAAGCTATTGTAAATGTTGCAAGGTTTATCACAAAGTTTGTCTTTATTTCTAGACACAAGGTGTGCTCAGGTACATAATGCTCGAATAAAGATTCGTTCACTTTATGACTTCTACTACAAGCACTCAGAAATAATTCTAACTCTAAAAAGGGAAAACTACAAGAGTTTGGGTAAGGGACTAAGAAAACTAATGCCAAAACCAAGTGTGCCCACCTCTTATTTATAGGCAACAAGATAGGCTTCGATATTGGATGTTTGATATTACTTGGCAAGCTCCGATATCATAGACCCAATATCATGGATCCGATATCATGGTCCTGATATCGTGGTTCATCAATTAGTACATTTAAATCTTTCTTGTGTATTTTCCACTTTTTGATATATTTTACTTTATTTTTAGTGTGATTTTCTAATTTTTATTAATAAATGTGCTTTACACCAATAGGACATAGTGGTGCTATAGTTGTTACTAATGGTGGTTTGTGCTTAATTTTTTGTTTGCTAGTGCCTAGTTTCTATTTTTGAATTTTTGTACCAATGGCTAAGACATGGTTTCTTTTTCATGGAACAAGCAATGAATCCACAACATCCACCCATCCACAAACTCTATGGTTTTCCCTGTTTTGAAAGTTTGAGGTCCAATTTCATTAAATAAACTTTTAAATAAATTTTTAACCTTAATAGTTTCCAAAATTGGGAAGGATTTGAAGGCTTGCATAGGGTGTGACCTCAAGGAGACTTAATACTCTTTGTACTCTTCTACTTTCTTGGGTGCATGAGTGTTTTCATAGACTTCTTACTATTCCATGTCAACCAATAACAAGAAGTTAAATAAAGTATTTGCATGGTGTGGTTCTCATTAAAAAATAAAAAACATGAAAAAAAACAACAAATCAAAATAAAAAAATAAAAAAAACTAGATGGAAATTCAAAGCACACCCCATAGATAAACAAATAGGCTACAAGCACTAGTTATGAAACTAAAAGGACATTTTGCCCATGCTTACAGGTCCCCTCTATATAAGGCTCTCTCTCACTTCCTACTTCTCTTTTCTTCTCTTTATGGAATGATGAGTGTTCTATGGGAATACTCTTGTGTCTTAATGGGATGGCTTGGTATTAGAGTGGCAATGTGAAGTCACTGAAAGTAGTTGGTTTTGGTCTATGCTAAGGATAGATCTTCTTAGGTCATTTAAACACAAATTCATAAGGGAATCCTTATAACCTTAATTCAAAATTCCATTCCACCTTCTCCATCATCCATCTATGCTACCTATAACTCGCCTCATTACTAGTGTTCATGTTCTTGATTAGTGTTTTTATCTAACGTACTTGAATTCTTTGGTAGCATCTTCCAAGTTTTGGTCCTTAACTTTCATCAACCATTAATTGCCTATGGGACCCATGAACTCCTTAGGTTGAGGTTATGCAAGGGCAAAAAAGGCATGTGCCTACTATGGGAAGGATCCACTTGCATATCTCTCAATTGGATTTGTTAATCACCTTATCCTTAGGCATCATTGCAATTAGAATCTTTTGTACACCCATCTTCTGCATCCAACCACGTGCTCCTTTACATATTTTTCTCAAGCACATATTCTCATCAAATTTTTGAACTTTCAAAGATCCTCTTTAATGCTTTCATCATATTCTTGGCTTTTTTGGGACTCTGTGGACACAAAATTCATTCAGAAATTCCTTGTATTTTTCAAGATATTCACATTTGAAAATTTTTTTATACAGACCCCATAAACGAGGTCTTGTTGATGGAGCACATGCATATACAAGGCCTCATATATGAGGCCTTGTCAATGTAGTGCAAAAATAGTATAAATATGCATGACCCTCCTTAGAAAGTTTTACATTGGCTCACAAATGCCAAGGAAGTTTTTCAAATTTTTAAAACCTAGAATCTTCTAGAGCCCATAAGTTCCTAACTATTTATTCAAATAACTTCATTATTCAACCTTGTAGCTACCAGAGGTATTCTATTAGTTGTGGGAACCACTAATATGCTATTTTTTGAAATAAATGTTTTTGCCATTTTTCTAACTCTCACAAAGGTTTAACTAAGAAATCAACATTTGAACGCCAAATTATAGAAGTTAAACTCTTCCAACAAGCTCTTGTGACACTTATAATGAAAGTTAATTAATAAAATAGTCAATCTACCATAGTCCAACCTTAGAAAAGTGTAACTAACTAATGAGATATGGTACTCAAATATTCAAAGTTACACATTATATCTAATAATTCATGGATGTGTTGTGATTGTAGATGGCACCAAAAGGAAAACACATGAAGAAAGGAGGACTATCTCAATAAAGGAAGAAATGGCCAAGAACAAGAAGGGGCCAAGAACAAACCTAAGAATAACCACTTGCAACCCATGCCATGGGTCCTCTTAGGGAAGAGGATAAAGTGGAATCTATTCATTAGATTCTAGAACTAGCAGCAACAACAAAACATTCCCACATGGATGAGGAACTAGCTCAGCAAGAAAACCTTGAGGTAACCTTGAAAAAATCCTACTTGAATCAAATTAGATCAAGGAAGGTCCAAAAAATAGTGCTCTAGGAGTATAGGACCAATTGAATACCTCTACCATGTGGCCAATTATCATTCCACTATGAAGTGATACATGGTAGAGACATTCTTATTCTAGAACAATAGGCATGCTAGTTTAATAGTCAAAATCAAGGACATATTAGTGTCCTACTTAGTGTAGGCCATCACTGAAGTGCTTGGGTTGCTAGAAACTAAGGCAAAGCTCACTGAGATTCCAATGCAGGCAAAGCCCAACATCAAAAAATAATGGGTTTGATAGTGCTATGGTGTTGACCGCAAGGAGTACGGAACCCTCACACTGGAAAAAAGAACCCACTATAAGATTGTAGGTTTTCACTTAAATCCCATGGTGAGGCCCAACAAGATCATTGTCTTTTCTACTCATGCATGCACTACTCTAAGTGGGAGATTCCCTATCAACCTTCCATATCTAATCTATTTGGAGATAGAGATGTGATTTAAAGAGAGTGAATGTGGAAGGAAGGCACTCCCCTTTCCATGCATCATCAAAAAACTCTGTTAGGAGGGAGGGATAGTCCATTATACAAATGATGTTGTCAGGCATGCTCCGACTGCTAATTGGGAAAAGATGATGAAAGATAAAATGCATGCAAAAATGATTCAAGAAGAGGAGTAGTAGCCACCACCTTCACTTGCCACTCAAACAACTATGCTGGACATCACCACAAAAATCCAATGGTTCTATGAATATTGAGAATGGCTCTTGAGTGAACAAGAGCAATGAGCAGGCATGAGTGGTGGGGATCTATTTGTGTACCAGCCAATGACAAGTTACTAAATGATGTGGCCCAAATAGTCAGCTTGATGGGGGGGAGGTGGATCCATTTTCTTGGCCCAGTAAATGTAGTTATCTATAAGGTCAAATCTTAGTGCTAGAGAGGTCATGGAATCTCTCATAGAATAGTAACCACTCCCAAAAAATTTTGGAAACACTGCAACCTTCTTGATACACTTGGAGGAAGGCAAGAGGGCAACAGTCCTAGTAATGTAGCACCAAGGGAAAGAGACAATAGCAAAGGTGATTGCTAATAGAATTATTGAAACACTCAATGCACTTATGATATCTATACCAGACCTCACTACAATCAAAGATGTGCATATGTTTGCAAGAATCATAGGTGGTAGATTAAGCGTAGTACAACATGAAGAACTGCTAGACTGACTAGTGGAAACTAAGCAACTACTTTTTTATGTCTTTGATCTTTCAAATAATATTACTACAACCTAGTCAAAGCTACTAGAGGCAAGGGGGAAAAATATTATCTTGGAAGGGCAACTTGAAATAGCCAAGGAGCTGAACGAATGTTTGGTTGCTAAAGTTGCTGAACTAAGAGCCCAATTTTCTAACCTTGCATTTCTCAACCTAACATTGACAAGAGATGAAGCTCTTGAATAAATTCATACTAGACTAAAAGGGGTTAAGGGTGTGATGGAGATGATGGTGTTCTATCAATCCTTAGTAGAGGCTACCCAACACAAAATTCAAAAGGCCTTGGATCTAACCCACTAGGAGAATATGCAATTGATCATAAAGAACCATCACCTATGAAATGTCGATAAGCATAAATAACAATTGACCAACTTTATCCATCAATAGTAGGAGAAACTAGGTAGAGTGAACACAAAGCTAAGAATATTAGTAGATAAAAATAGAAACCTCTCCATGGAGGAGGTTTGGGCCCTTCGCCAAAAGAGAGCAATAGAGCTAGCCACCTAGAAATTAGAGGCTCTCAAATTTAAGAGAGTCAAGGATCATTATAGAGATCAAGTCGATCTACAGAAAGAAGTTGATGAAAAGCACATTCAATTGACAAAGGTAAAAGTAAATGAAACCCTCTAGCTACTCCAGCAAGGAAGACAAGTTTGGCAACCTATCATTGATGGCATATATGCCTACAATAAGGGGAAAATCCACATGAATAAGTGAAGATTAAGGAGATGACAAAATACATGAAGATTGTCAATCTCTAATATATAAATTTCGCTATGTTGACTATTGGATGGTTGTGGTCAGAATTGGAGAAGTAAGTGGCTAGCTTGTACTTGTTTTACGAAGCCAAGTTTAAGCACCACAAGGACACCAAGAAAAAACTCATGGTGGTAAACACAGAACTTGGAGTTCTCAAGGGTAAATACATTGATCAAGGATCTACTATTAAGAACCTAGCCAAAAGAATGAACGACTACCATGAGCTAAAAAATGTAATAATGGCATTTAATGTTGAATGTAAATAATTCCTTGCTTGGTTTTTCAATGTTAAGGAGTTGTTCCCAGTATTGCTCTTTCCATGGGATATCAATATTCTAGCCCACATTGGCAATGCTGCATGGATTGTGAATGATCCTTGGAGCAAGGAGGAGAGGATGAAGGAATTATTGGATGCCTTTTGTGTTTCATTGGAGGTTCCAACTATAGTAGGATATCCATATCTACCTTATCCACTGCACATGCTCGAAGCTGATGAAGGTCCTTCAGAACCACAGGAACCTCCACCACTTGGGACTATCTGATCTTCTTAACTATCTTCATACCATCACAAGATGTGATGTCCAATTTTGAGTAGTCATGTCATGGTGTTCAATTTTGTGTCATGAACACCACAATTTTTTGTAATTTTTATTTGTATACTCAAGCACTTGGTCTTGTCAAGTCATTTTTTTATGTTAAGAGTCGATCAATAATTTGATACCTTCCCAATTTTGTAAAGGAACTAGAGGACAAGTTTTCATTCAGTCATGGGGGTATGATGAATCGTTGTTGTGTCACGTCAATAGGCCCCCATTGACATGACTTCATTGACAAGGCCCCATCGATGTGGCCTCATCTAGATGGTGTTTCTCTGTCGATGTAGCATTTGCTACATCTATGGGACCTTGTCGACATAGCGTTGCAATAAATTCTATAAATACATGCTCACCGGTCGTGTTTATGTCATGTCTTGTGATAGTTGTAGTAGGGCTCTTGCAATTTTGTCATTTGAGAGTTAAAATATTTCTTTGATTTCCTACAACAAGAGTCAGAAAGTGTATGGATCTTTATTTGAGCATTGTTGTACTTGAACACACCAATGTGAACAGCAATAAAGATGAGCCTTTTGATCAAACCTTGTAATATTTGGAATAGATTAATGATTCATTTGTGCATTTATTGTTTTCATTAATTATGCAATTAATTAAGCTAAATTATACTTTAAGTCATTAGTTAATTAATTAAGCTAAATAGATTAAACACATAAGTATGACCACTTTGAGCGTAAACACATATTTGCTTGGTAATTCCAAAAGCGTTATTGCTTGGTTTACCCAGTAGCATAGTGCTTGGGGATCTTAGTAGTGGATACGTGGGTTCAAAATATGTATAGAAAGTGGAACTAGATGCTTGTGTTAGGACTAGTTAGAGATTAGTTAATTAGTTAAATTAAATTAGTTATTAAATTATTTCATCTCTCTATTTTAAGCACCAAAAACATAAAACATAAAATAATAAAAATCAGATGTCTCAATTACACTTAACCATACCTTTGTACATCAAAAATGTAATTGGGAAGAAAACGAATGACTATTAGGGTAAATTTCACTTCTTAGAAGCCTAGTGTACCAGAAGATATAGTTTGCAAAATTCGACTAGATCGCTTGTGAACACTTCATGATTCATATGGTTGAGTGTAGGGGTACTTGACCGCTCATCACCAATAGTGATATTATTCTCAAATGTCATGGAAAACATCAAATATACATAACATTTGACATTATGTGTAAATAATGCGACAAAGAAAATACAAATGTAAATGAAAAGAATGTTTTATTAATACAAAAATAGTGTGTTTGCATAATGCTTTGAAGATTCCTTAGGGTTATCTTCTTTTAATATCTATTCCCTAGAGGTAATCCAATAATGTAGCAATGGTTATGTGTGTACCTGATGACAAATGATGGTTAGTTACCTTCCTATTCTACTACACTTATCACTTGTTACTCACCTTTACTAACTCTACAACTCCATGTTAGTGCAACCTCTAATTCCCTAGGTATAAATACCTTAGGTCAAACTTCTAAATGTCACCTAAAGAAACATGCCTATTATTATGACATGCCCTTTTAGGTTTTATTACAATTTTCCCTTAGTCTTATTATAATAATTACATCATTTATTACGAAGTGACATCATCTTTCTCCTAGAACAAATCTATTTCAGAATGGGGATATGATAAATAGTACCAAGGAGACCTTAATTTAAAGCCCAACTAATGAGTGGCGAGGTACCCCTACACTCAACCATATGAATATGAACATAACACGTGTGATCTGGTCGAACTCCATAGACTAAGTGCCTACATGCCTCATGGAACACTTAGGGTTAATCATTCATTGTCTTCCCAGACTTACTTGTAGTTGTCATGGTGTATGGTTAAGTAAGTCCGAGGTGTATGATTTTTATAGCTTTTTATGTTTTATCTCCTATGCTATTGAGGTGAAGGGTTGAGAGACTAATTGACTAACTCTAACTAATGAACTAAGTCTAAATTAACCTAGTGTCATCATCCGTTCCCACTTACCGTACACACCTTGAACTGATGCAACCTTGGCTACCAAATGCTAATCGTTGCTGGGATCACCAAGCGTAATGCACATGCTCGAAGTGGTCATATTGAGGCACTTAACTAGGAGAGAAGGGTTGAGAAATATTTAATGACTAATAAAACATTTAAATAATGAATAATAAATAGTAATAAATAAAATCCTAATTAGCCTATTCCATGTACTACAAGGTTTATCCAAGAAGTTCATCTTTATTGCCATACACAAACTTGTGTTTAGGTACAATGTCTGCTCGAATAAATATCTGTTCACTTTGGAGTTCCTACTATGGGCAAATGAAAAATATTCTATCTTTGGAGTGATCAATTTGCCAAAGTTTCACTACGGTTTAAGCCTAGGATGGGAAATAAGGGAGAGCCTCCTCTTATTTATAGATACAACGGCGCACCACGATATCGCGTATGTGATATCATGGGGGACGATGCGATATCGCATCCCATCATACCCCCATGACTAAATGAAAACTTGTCCTTGAGTTCTTTACAATAATATCGGGAAGGTATGGGATTATTGACTCAATGGAACTAATGGAATGACATGTGAACGGATCATCATTACAAGACACAACAAAACTAGCGTTCATGACAACAAGAGTGAACACCTTATTACATTGACATCAAGCCTCATTTGGCAGCTGAAAAAGAGAGAAAGAAAGAAGTTTTGCTACTGCCAACACCAATATTACACCTTTCGCTGTCCATCCATAAGCAGACCATCGATCTGGCTCCTTGCATAGCTGCTTCAGCACCGCTCCATTCCAAGGGTTCCTTCTAGATCCAATCTGTTGTTGTATGATTATCATCTGCACACACAACACAGTCTTATATTAGCAAGGGTTAATGAATCATCATGTAATTGATACCTTGCTTTGGTGGAAGTCCATTGGCTGAGTTGTGGTATGGCTAATATGGGTTTGGAGATATAATATTGATGACTATCGAAGGTGTAGGGGTTAGGAGAAAATTGAAAAAATTGGGCCTTGTATCCCCATGACTAATCACGAATCCCTGGTAGTGATAGAATGGAAAAGGAAAAGGAATAAGAAAGATGAAGAAAAAAAGATAACAGTAACATCGATGATATGGATGTCAAGATGGAAATGAACAAAATAAAATGGACTGCAAAAATTTTAGGGAAAATAATTTAACTGGTGCACCAAATAGGAATGTCAGTGGGTCCTCCCCAAAGTCAGCTCATGCCCTTAATGCCCTAACAAACCCACATTCAAAGAGTTCGTAGGCTCTAGGAATGTCATTTGGAACAAGAGTTAAAGTCTTAACTGTAAGAATTTACCTAAAAGAAAATAATGCATCTACCAAGATATACACTAATGATACAATCGGCAATGAGGTGAACAATGGAGAGAAGGGTGGAGAGGAGAGAAAGGAATGGAATCCCAAGAACAAGGTGGTGTACAATCCCTTGTGTGTTTCATGATTAATGTGACTTGGAAAATCTCATACCAACTCTAGCCTCAAACAAACCACTTCCAGTAACTTTGCATTAATGCATTTGGCCAATCCATCCCCTTGAATAACAAGAATGCTTCCCCCAAGAGCCACCACCATTTCGATGAAATGAATGAGGAGAAAATGGAAAGCAAGGAGGGCCTTAGTTAAAGGAAAAATTTTTAGTTCCATAACCAATGCTTGTAGCCCAAGTGATTATTTCATCTAAGGGATGTGCTTTGAATTCTCACTTTTTTTTATTTTTATTTTTTTTTGTTTTTATGCGTTTATGCGTGAGAACCACACCATGCAAAGACTTCTTATTTTTATGTGCTCAACTTCCAATAATTGGGTAACATCAAAATGGTAATAAAAAGCAAGAAGAAAACATCCAAGCACTCAAGAGAACGGCCAACACAAATGCATCAAGTTCCCTTGAAGTCACACCCTTTTCAATCCTTGAGTCCTTCCTTAGTTTGAGAGATGCCCAGTCACCGATCCGTTAGAGTTCTTATTAAGAAAGGGACTGTACATTTCCAAGCCAAGAGAGACCATAGAAACTGGTGGATGGATGGATGAAGTGAACTCATTGCCTACTATATCAAAAGAACATACCTTAGTATCAACATCATAACTTAAAGGTAAAAACCAAACATTAGCAATCAATGAAAAACAGTTCATACCATCAAAAAGAACACTTATTAGGTGAGAAACTTACAGGGTGGATAACACACGCACACACAAAAAAGGGAAAAGTATAACGATGTTGTAAAACAAAAACAAGAAAAGTTAAAGAAATTTGTAAAACAAAAACGTGTAAAAAAAATGTGTCAAAAAAAACATGTAAGAAAAAAATTATAAAACAAAAATGTGTAAAACAAAAACTAAAAAGAATTGAGGGCCTCCAATGATTAGCATAGGTGGCCATCTCCCCCATGACTGAGTTACAAGGGAGAGATCTGAAACAATGAGCGTTTGTTTAAATTTCGTAGAAGTGCCCAACTTCTCCCAATTGATGTTCTTAGATTAAGAGGTGGAAGTTAGCAATGCTCATATTCCAAGGTATTTATGCCTTCGTTGTTGCCATGGGTTATTTCCCCAGTTTGTTCCATGCATGTTTTTCAATTGCTCTTTCGACTAGCTGTCAACCATAGGGTGCTTACTACTGGTGTGGTTGCTAGATACAGGCACCTTTGAATTTGTGTTTCTAGGGCACACCGGTTACATGGAAGAGATGTTGTGCATTCCTCCATGTCATCACCCGATGAATCACTGTATGTGATGCATGAAACTTTCTTCTTCTCGATCTTTCCATAAATATTTACCTTAGATATCTCCAAGGAAAGATCATAGATCCCTAGGTATGCATCTATTATACCTAGCCATGGCCTTCCCATTATAATTGAGAAGCCCCCGTTGTCACTATTAACCTCTATCACCAAGAAATCAGCTGGGTATGACCAACCACACACAGTGGTAACTATGTCCTCCACCAATCCTAAGGGAATGGTGATGAACTGGTTGGCCAGCTCTAGTTGAATGTTGCTCTTCTTGAGTTGGGGCAGGTTCCAAGCTTGATACATTTCTCATGAGATTAAGTTAACTCCAGAACCTGAGTCAAGGAGAGCCTTATGAGGTTTTTTCCCAGCGACTTGTAGATAAATTAGGGGACTCCCAAGGTCAGATAGTTTCCTAGGAAGGTGGCCTACCTTGATCTAGTCAGTTATGGTATGTGTTAACATAATTGTATGCGTGAAGTTCTTTTGTTGGACTGAAGGGGGCTCTGAAGCCTTATGTGGTGGAGGAGTATGCATGGACTCAACCACTTGTTGTTGTGAGAGCTTGTATGGGCTTTTGGTTTTGAAGAAGGATCTTCTCTTTTTACGGTTGTCAGAACTAGCAGTGAGTTGAATGTTTACAACTCTCTTAGCATTTTGTGGCTGCGGTTGAGTGGGGAGTTTCCCTTACATTATTGGAGCAAGAGGTGTTATGGGAACTATCAATGGAAGAGGTGTAGATAGATTAGAAGGATGGTATGGGTATGGAGCATCTCCTGGAGGAGAAGGAGTCCTTCTAAAGTACTTCCAAACTTGGTAGTGATGTTGGGAAGTTGTGTGACCCATAGAGTCACTTGGAGAAACCAGCTGTTGAACATAATAGCCATAAGGATCAGGTTGCCGGTAAGGGTACAATTGTGTCGGCAGTGGCATCCCCCATGACTATGGGTATTTCCACTGCTAATGTTGTCTGATGGGTTGTGATGGAGNCATCCTAGACTCTTGTAGATGTGAGATGATTAGACAACATCCCTTAGGATGGTCATATTGGCATATCTCACATCCACCGTCATCATCTGTATCTAAGTCCACAACCTCATCGAAGATAGTAATTTTTCCCTTACCCTTATTATGTCCAGGCCTTGAATCTCGCCTCTTTTTCTTATTTTTATCACTACTTCATTCCTCCTTAGACTCTTCTACGATTTTCAAGACAATTTCAAGTATAGAGTCTAAGGAATCCCAAAATTGATCCACCTTAGCTGATACTTCTGTTGTTAGCTTTTGAAGTGGTAAGGTTTTTCTGTTCACCAACTCTTCAAGTGGTGACTCATCCTCTTCATCGCAGAATTTCACTCCCTTCTTTTGAAGGGAGGGATCATGGTTATATTCTTCTGTAGCTTCCCTTTTTCGTAGCTCACCTTCTTCTTTGGCTACTTGCTCCAACAAGTAATGAATTTCATGGGCTCTAAGTTCTGATAGTCTCCTTTGGGCATAAGTCCCAAGGGTTCTCCTAGTCTCATGTCTTAGCCCATCTATGATGTGGCGAAGTTGGTCCCGTTGTGCATAACCATGGCCTGAGCAATGATGTAACAATGCATAGTAGCACTCATGGTAGCATCCAAGGGTTCATGAGTACCTTGCTTCCATCCTTGGACCTTCTTACACAAATTAGACACTCTGGAGTACGTTTGATATTAATTGTTGAAGAGTTCTAACATCGTACTCCACCTCCTAATGGTTTATGGTTCTAAGGACTGGTACCAACTCTCTGCTTCCTTAATGAGTGTCCTAGGAAACAAATTTAGTTTTTTCCACTCATTTTCTATGTTTTGCAAGGCACAGGCATCATGAAATTCCTATAAATGATTTTGCAGATCCACGTTGTATCCCCCTTCGAAGTGTGGGATATTGTTCATGTCTAAGTGATTGATCTGACTATCTTTTAAATGCCTTGTTGGCATTTTCACTGCCTCCATTATATTCAACATGCTTCGGGTGGAAAGTAGGGGCTCATCATGATCATTTCTTTCATGATGTCTATGTTGTTCCCTACTTTCCCTTCGTTCATGCCCTTGTCCTCTCTCTCGACTTTCCCGTCGAGGTCTCTCATTATGCCTACCTCTATTCTCACTATTATGCTCTTGATGGCTACACCTAGATGTGGAAGGAGTGGGTAAATGATGTAAAGAAGGGGAAGAAGAAGGAGAACCATCACCGTGACGATGTTTCCTACCTTCTCTTCGGCTGCTACGGCCTCGATTGTGATGACGATCTAAGTGTCCATCCTTGTCATGTGTTGTTGTTCCCTCAGTGAACAGTTAGTGTTCACGAGGATCAAAACCAGGGTTGTGTATCATGGAGCATAGGTTCTGATACCCCACCTTCTCACTTTTCTTAGGAGGGGGAACATCTTTTGATAGAGAACCAGTTATGAGTGATTCACCATCTCCAATTTCACTTAGGACGTGTAGGACCTCTTTGCCCTTCAACAGTGTATGTTGGTTCTCCTGCCTTGAGTCCCTTATACATTTTGCTGCTGTGGGATGATAATCCCTTGTGTCAAAATCTACCGCAATGTATTCAGCATATAATTCCGTCATGCTGATCTATGCCAAAGCACGAAGAAGCATGTTTGGGACTAATCGATCTGGAGGTAACATGATGTTACCTTGCAAGTCTCTCCATCGTAGTTGTTCATCCTGATGGAGGATAAAAGTAAAGTTCGGTATATACTCATTGAGATGGGTATATACCACTCGGTATTGTTGAGGAGTTGGCAGATCTTGGTTATGTGTTTTTAATTGCCGAATGTTTCTAGTATTATTCCTAGGTGGTGAATTGCTCTTGTTAGAAGAAGACATCTTGATTTACTTCGGTGTGTTGTTAACTGTTATATAATTTTTTTTATTTAATTAACCCTAAGGTTTGTTTAAGCTCCCAACGATGTGAGTGATCTCCTATGTTCTACTTAGCACACAAACACTTAGTCCCCGGCAACGGTGCCAATGATGAGTGGCGAGGTACCCCTACACTCAACTATACGAATACGAGCGTAACACCTGCAATCCAATCGAACTCCGCAAACTAAGTGCCTACACGCCTCATGGAACACCTAGGGTTAATCATTCATTGTCTTCCCAGACTTACTTGTAGTTGTCATACTGTATGGTTAAGTAAGTCCAAGGTGTATGATTTTTATAGCTTTTTATGTTTTATCTCCTATGCTATTGAGGTGAAGGGTTCAGAGACTAATTAACTAACTCTAACTAACGAACTAAGTCTAAATTAACCTAGTGTCAGCATCCATTCCCACTTACCGTATACACCCTGAACCGATGCAACCTTGGCTACCAAATGCTAATCATTGTTGGGATCACCAAGCGTAACGTACATGCTCGAAGTGGTCATACTGAGGCACTTAACTAGGAGAGAAGGGTTGAGAAATATTTAATGACTAATAAAACATTTAAATAACGAATAATAAATAA
>MNCI01019233.1:38805-61786 GCA_015680685.1 Gnetum montanum | reverse complement strand
ATATTTCGTGATACCTATCTCATTGTGCTTTTGTGTCTCCCTTACTTTATTTCATGGATTGATATGCATCGGCATCGGCATCGGCATCGGCATCGGTATGATTTGAGTTGCAGGTTCCAGGCGGATGAACTTATAACTACCGTTTCCTTAACTGTCTAGAAAACCCAGATCTGTTCCGTAAAATTGCAGGAGGATTATTTTCTGGAAAACGTGTTGAGCCATGGGAGGATTATTTTCGGAAAATCAGTTACAGGGAATGGGAAGTTACGAAAAACCCTGCAACTGCCTGAAAAATATCATGTACAACGCATAACCAGTAGGGTTTGGTTAAGATCGGCCCTGCAACGCAACAAAAAATAATTTCATGCAATTTCCGTTCTCAAGAACACATTAGCGTCGTTGGGGGAGGGCAAATTGACTGAAGTTTTCTGCCTTGAAGACGGCAGCGTCCGCGCGGTTTCTGTCGAAGAAATTGTGGGACAACACGCAGCCCTGCTCTTCTGTTTTTGTTGCGCCCGCAGCCGCTCATGCTGATGCTGCTTCTAACGCCGCCGACTGCCACCACGAAACAAGGCCCAACCGCGTCGTACCTACGCCATTTGTCATAAAAAAAAACAAAACCCGCTGCCATTGTTGCTTCGGAAATACCACGCACGGTATCATCGTCTGTTTTTGGGTTGGAGATTTTTGCAGGAAGGTTTGGTTTGGCCTGATGTGATGCCGTTAATAATCACATGTAACACCAAGATGGAAACAACGATGGCTGAGGCGTTGGAATGCCAACAAATTTCCAGAGAAATGGGGTTTGTGCAGCAGGTGTTTGACAAAATGTCTAGAGTAATTTTGGATTACGATTTTCTGCACTAACAGTGCCACATAATCCTGCTTATTGACCCATTACATTCTCTGTTTTTTTATTCTTGCACAGTGCTGTTTTAGAGGCTCTTCTAGCTTCTTGTCCTTATAGATTTTTGGTTTTGTCTTCTTATATTTTTCCAAGAACAGCAATGGTTACAGAGAATGATATTTTTGATGGCAAAATGCTCCTTGAACAATCCTGTTTCCTGCCTTTCTACTAGAGAGTAAAACATCTTGTTTGCAGAAATAAATTTCTTGCTTAACCTTGAAACCATATATTCTTGAATTACCCAGGAGAAATAACCTCAGACTGCTGTAAACCTTAGTGATCTAGGAAAGTAGAGCAACATACTTCCCAACATGGCTGTGTAAACTTGCCCCGGTATATACATAAAAAAAAATGCCTTCTGGTTACTCATTCTCCTTCTTTAAAACTGTAAATTTAATCACTTCTTCATAAAAGAATCTCAACTATTTAACCCATTTAATCTTATCAGTCTGCTCCAAGAAATGGCCAAATGTGCCAACAGTTAAGACTTTAACTCTTGTTTCCACAGGACATTCCCCGAGCCTACGGACTCTTTGAATGTGGGATTGTCAGGGCATTAAGGGCATGAGCCTGCTTTGGGGAGGACCCACTGACATTCCTATTTGGAACACTAGTTAACTTCTTTTCCTTAACGTTTTGTAATTAATTATCATTTTTTGTTCATTTCCATCATGACATCTTTTCCTGGATGCCATAGTTGTCCCTTTTTACCTATCATTCCTATTCCTTTCCCTTTCCATTCTAACGCTACCGGAGGTTCGCGATTAGTCATGGGGGTACGGGGCTTGTTTTTTCGATTTTTATCCTAAGCCCCGGATTTTTTTTTCGTTTTTCTTCCTGACCCCTATACCTTCGGTAGTCACCATCTACCTTTTCCCAGATCCAAATCAGCCATACCACACCTTAGCCAGTGAGCCTAAACCGAAGCAAGGTATGCTTTACTTAATGATTCAATTACCCTTGCTAATATATGATGGTGTTGTGTGTGCAGATGGCAATCATACAACAACAGAATGGATCTGGAGCAGACACTTGGAATGGAGCAGCGCTAAAGCAGCATGCAAGGAGTGGAGTTGATAATGCGCTTACAGATGGACAACGAAAGGCGCAATCTAGGCGTTGGCAGCAACAAGACTCTTCTCTCTTCTTCTCTTCTATTCTCTCTCCTCTTTTCTCTCAGCTGCCAACTGTGGCCTGATGTCATTGTAATAAGGTGTTCACCCATGTTGTCATGAACACCAGTTTTTGTCAAGTCTTGTAATAAAGACCGTTCACATGTCATCCCATTAGTTCCATTTCCCCTAATAATCCCATACCTACCTGATATCATTGTAAGGAACTCGAGGACGAGTTTTCATTCAGTCATGGGGGTATGATGAGACGCGATTTACACTAGGCCGCGATATCGCGTCCGCGATATCGCATCCCGTCGCCATTTCTATAAATAAGAGGCGGCACTCCCTTCATTTCCCAATCCTGGCTAGTGTAGCGAAGCTCTGGCAGATTGATCACTCCAGAGTTAGAATTTTTCCCCATGTGCCCGCAGTAGGAGTCCTAGAGTGAACGGCTCTTTATTCGAGCAGCTTGTAACCTGAACCCAAGTTGTGTACGGCAATAAAGACGAACTTGTTTGGATAAACCTTGCAGCACGTGGTTTCATTTATTGCTTTCTTTCCTGCTTTCCTAGTGCGTTCAAGTACGACTTGATTACGAGCGTCTACGGACGTGTACGGCTAGTCAAGGAATCGGCTGCTTGACGCAATGCATGAGTACGACTCAATTACGAGCATTGGATGCTTGGTAACCCAGTAGCGTATTCCAGGATTCTGCGCTTGGTAACTCCCGGGTCTAATGTGTACGGCTAGTTGAGGAATCGGCTGCTCATTGCTAGGCTAGATCGTGTGATAAGTACGACTTAGTTACGAGCACCCACGGGTGTGTACGGCTGGCTAAGGAATCGGCTGCTTATCACACGTAGGCTAAATAGGTGCCTCAGTACGACCACTTCGAGCACTTGCGTTACGTGTGGCGATCCCAGTAACGATTAGCGTTTGGTAAGCTGCAGTTGCATAGTTCAGGGTGTGTCCGGCAAGTGGGAACGGATGCTGACGCTAGTTAATTTAGACTTAGATCTTAGTTAGAGTTAGTTTAGTTTTCTCAACCCTTTCTCCTGGTAGCATAGAAGATAAGCCGAAAATACCAAAAAAATCACATACCTCAGACTTGCTTAACCATACACCGTGACACATACAAGCAAGCCTGGGAAGACAACGAACGATTAACCCCAAGTGTTTCTTGTGGCGTTAAGGCATTTAGTCTGCGGAGTTCGACCGGATAGCGCGTGTACGCTCGTTTCGTATGGTGGAGTGTAGGGGTACCTCGCCACTCATCAACCACCAACATTGAAAACTAGGAAAATTTTGGTAGCCAAAGGGGGTTAAGAAAATAAACTAGAAAATCAATGCTGGCTTTGAAAATTCATAGCAACTATTGTAAAAATTGCAAAGCCCAAACACCTGCCACTCCATGTCAGGTCTAGGGAGTAGAGGAGGGTGGGTGGTAGTGTTTATTAAAATGTAGATTCAAATGTTTTAGTTATAAAACATAGATTTCAATATAATAGGCAACATTGGCAATAATTGTAATTAGATCTAGCCACAGAAATCAAGTGAAGGCACTCCTAGTGCTAGGAAAAATTGTTGCAACTGAAACATGCAATCACTAGAAAAATCAAAGGAGATCTGGTGCACAATAGGGCCTCTATGAAAAATGGGATTTGAGGCACCCTATTTAGTCTAGTAGATCAACTAGGGACTTACAAAATTCAAAGCAAATAAATTGTAAAAATACAATGCAAAAATTATAGATCTAAAAAAATAAAAGGCAAATGTAGATTGCACACATAATGAAACTTTAAAACTTTATTTAAATAATAAAGAATGGGTTTCAAAAATGTGTACCAAAAAAATGGTTATGAAAGCAAAAGGGGAGGGTTCACTAGTGCAAGAGTTTAAAGGCCATTAAGGCTGATGCAATTTGCTCCATGATCTATGTACTAAGCCACTCCTGATGCTCTCAAACCTCCTCTAATATAATCTTAGATCTATAGGTTGGCTATGGTGGGAGTTAAGAAGTGTGAAAAATCCAAGCTATCCAAGTGCTCTATGTTGGGAGTTGGGAATCCCAGGAGTATAGTCTAGGGCTTGAAGGTTCAAAAATATCAAAGGGGGATTGCAAAGTTACAAGGTCACAAAGATTCTATGCTAGGTTCAAGAGAAAAAAAGTGTGGAAACTTGCAAGAACTCTTGAGTTCTTGAAAATTCCCAAGTGTAGAACTTCAAAATTTATTAAAAAGTGTAAGTGCTAAACTTGTAAATGGTGTTTGAGGCTAGTTTTTATAGGTTTTTGGCCATGAATGAGACTACAAACTACCTATGATTTGCGTACAAATGGTTATAAAATGGCTACAAAATGGCTATCAAATTAATGTAAACTTTTTACCTTGTTCAAGTGAGATGGATGCCAAAATTTTTGGGGTTACCATATATAGTAAGTTTCTTTCCCCCATGGCCATTCCATTTACTATAAATAGTAATGGGAACACACCTTCTATGCTAGTGATGAATCTTTCATGCTAAGCCTTCCACCATCCTTATCAAAGTGGTTGGTCAACATTGGAGTGCATCGAGTGATGAAATCTAGCTATTATGACTTCCACGCTAGGGGAAAACTTCCATGCTAAGGGGGAAAGGTTTCCAAGGTGAGCATGCAGCCTCCACACTAAGGGAGGGGGGGTGAAAGTGTTGAAGCTGAGGGGAAACCCCCCACCTCTCCATGTTGGGGGTAGTTGAGATCTACCCCCTTACAAGTGTTTCCAATGTAGAAAAATGTATAACCCTCATAAAATCCATCAAATTTCCATATTGACATTCATTTTTAACCCTCCAAGCCCAAATATAGAAATTAGGTAACATTTTTTCACTTGGGAAATGAGGCTTTAACCACTTATGAGGCATTTTTTGTCCCAAAAGTATGGAATATGTGAGATTTCCTCCATGGATTACAATCTTCATAATTACAATGAATTTTTGCCTTGGGTTTCATAAGGTGAAAGCTACATAATGAAAATTGGCTATGACATGCAAAATTTTGTGGTGTTTCAATGCCTTTCAACTAATATCTAAAAAATCCAATTAGTTCGTCTTTTCCTTTATCTTTTTGAGTTAGAACAATAGCAACTAAATCATTTGAAGCAAAATTATATAACCAAAAGTCTTCTTTCAATTTTGGCTTTACCAAGTATGAAGCTTCTTGAATGGCCTTTTTAATTTTTGCTAAGGCTCTTTCTGATTCTAGTGTTTTCTCTACTAGAACATCTTTCTTTAGCATATTCATCAAAGGTTTAGTAATCTCAGTAAATCTAGGGATAAATTTCTTGATGAAGTTAATTTTTTCAAAGAAAGTTCTAAGAGACTTTTTACTTGTAGGATGCTTGATATTCTATACTACTTAAATTTAGGAATTATCTATAGCACTTCTTTCTTGATAGATCACATGACCTAGTAAACTTCCAGATTTAGCCCCAAAGATATATTTCTTAGGATTTAATGAAATACCACACTCAAGGCATCTATCAAAAGCTTGTTGAAGATAACCAATATGATCTTCCTTTCTCTTTTAAAAGATAATGATATCATCCAAATAAACCACAACGAACTTACCTATTAAATATTTAAAGGCTAAATCCATTACTCTTTTAAAATTAGCTCCAACATTTGATAATCCTAATGACATTCTTTGGTAAGCAAAAGTTCCCCACTTGGTGATAAATGTTATTTTATATCTATCACCATTATCTACCATGATATGATTATAACCTAAAAAACCATCTAAGAAAGAATATACCTAACAACCTAATACTTTAATTAACATCTCATCAATTCTGGGAAGTGGGTATTTATCTTTTTCTAAGGCTTCATTTAAATTTTTGAAATCCACACAAAATTTAATATCATCATTCTTCTTTCTTACTAGTACAAGGTTAGCAAGCCATGTCGAATATTGGATCAAATATATGATTCAGGCTTGCAATTACTTTTAATCTCAACTTCCATAGTTGGCTCAAATGATGGATTAAATTTCCTTTATTTTTTCTTAATTTTCTTACAACTATCTATCAAAGGGGTTTTATGTGTCATGACCTCTGGTCAAAAAGTTTTAAGATCATCATAAGACCAAGAAAAATTTTTCAAATTATTTTTTAGGAGTAATAATAAATTTTTCTTGAAGACTTAATCCTTTTCCTTTGTAATATTTAACATCTTTAGTATCTCAGTAGATTCAAAATTCATTGCTTCATAAGATTGATCATTTGGATTCTGTTTATCCTTTCCAATAAGTTGATTTTTACTAAATTCATGTTCATGACCAATCACCTTTTTGGAATAGAATTTGTCTTAAACCTTGAGGTTATTTCATGTATGATTTGACCTTCGAATTATTGTTTATTCTTTAAGAATATTAGAAATTGATTATCATCTTTAAATACTTGTAAATGCTTTATGTTATCTAGTATTGATGGTTCATATTCATTCTCAATCGCTATACCTTCATAACCTTTTATCTTTTTCACATCTAATGTTGAAGCTACTTTTGCTAATTCATTAGCTATATAATTATTCTTCTTACCTATATGTTCTATTTGATAATGATGAAATTGATCCAACATTTTGTAGGCAAGTTGTTTATAGGACCACAAGAATGAGCTTTTTGCCACACAATTACCTTTAATTTGTTCACAAACTAATCTTGAGTCTCATTTTATGATGATTTCCTTGATTCCTTTTTCCAATACTATCTTAATTCCAATACACATAGCTTCATACTCAGCTTTGTTATTCATACAAGGAAAATATAGATGAATTAACTTGAATATTTTTAGGAAATCATCTTTTACTAATACTATTCCAACTCCTACACCTTTGGAGTTACAAGAACCATTAAAGTATAGTTCCCATTTGTTCACATGTTGAAATTCCTCTTTTCCCAAGTTAGAAACTTCTTGAAGTGTGCAAATTCTAGTTTCAAAAGCTCTTGTTTCAATAACTTTATTCTTTCCATTTGAAGTAATGTTTTCACTAATCAAAGGCTCATGATATATGTATATTCGATTTGGTTCCCCTTCCCAAGGTAGCCACATATGCAAGTAATCCATTGATATATAACCTAAGAAATTCTTACTCCAACTTCTACTTAATAAAAGACTATGTGAATCTAGTATGTCTTCCACTTGAGTATTTACTCTACTTTTGATACAAGGTTTAGAAGCAATATAAAATAAAAAATTAGGTAATTGACCCAAAATATTTACTCTACTTTTGTCCACTTGAACAATCTTTTTATTTGAATTTTCAGGATTCAAACTAATTTTTTTGCATATAGATAATGGCATAATAGTAGAGGTAGCTCCAAAATCGACTAAAGAATTGTGAAGATATTTATCTTTTAACTTCATTGTCAAAAGAAAAGGATGATTTTCCTTGTCAACAGTCTAATCAGAAGTAGCTTTTGTTTTCATCATTGGACACATAGCTTAACTCTGACTCTCCAACTCTCTTTTTACCTTTAATAAATTCTAAAGACTATCATTGATGATTACCTATCTATAGTAATTAATGTATGCTGATATTGGCTCTAACATGTTTAAGATCTTCAATCAAATCATATTCTTCATCATCATAAAAGCTTGATTTCTTCATCCATTTATTAAAAGTCTGATTTTGAGTACTTTTCTCCACTTGATATTCTTTATTTTTATTTTTCTCTCTTCTACTTAGTTCTAAAATCATTCTCTTGGTAGATGGATCAGAAATAATGTTTGAAGGCCTAGAAGTAGTTAATATTTCTTTTGATAGAAGATTATATCCATTTTCATCATTGTTATTACACTCTTCATCAGATGATATATCCTCTTCAAAACTTGATAGATAAGAAGTATCACTAGACTCATTATTAGAAGATTTGCTTACGTAATGAACACTAGATAACTCATTATCTAATTCAATATCAAAGAAGTTGGACATAACAACATCACTTTCATCCTCATCTTCTACTAACTTAGCATCTTGATGCTTATATTTTCTATTTTTCTTTTCTTCATGCATCTTAAATTTTGTGAAAGCTTTCTTTACTTTCACCACTTTGTTGGACAATTCCCTCATTAATTGTCCTTTTTTAGATTCTCTACTTTCTAAATCTTGTTCTATCTTAATACAAGATTGTCTTGGTAATGCATTAAGTTGAGCAAAATCTTGCATAGGAATCATCATTTTCTCTTCTCTTTTTTGAGTTGTGGTAATCTCTTCATAGTTCAATTTTAGTTGTTTTTCTACTTTTATAGCTTCACTAAAATAGTCATACAATGTTATCAAGTTTGGAGTTCTTTTTAACCAGATTGAAATATTGGGATTCACAACCTTAAGATAAGTATCTGTAAGCACTTCATTTGATGGTCTATATTGTCTTTGAAAGAGTTCAAAAAATTTTGAAACTTAATATTGAAATCTCTAATTGACTCTTTAACTCCTTGCATAGCTTGTGCTAACCCATAGTGAAGCTATTGTTGCTCCAATTGATTGTCAAATAGTGCCAAGAAAAGACTTTTCATATCATTCCAACTTTTGATACTGTTGCTTGGTAAGTTTAAATACCAAATTTAAGCCATATCTCTTAAATTTTCTACAAAAAACCTACAAGCTTGATCTTGATGTTGAACATTTACATGAGCTAAAGCTAACTCAAATAAGTGGATGTATTCTTTAGCTAAGTAAGCTTTTTTAGGAACAAAAGACTCAGGAAAATATTTGTAAACTACTTTAGGAATATCATTGAAGTTTGAAAATCCTAATGGTGTAATTCTTTGGTAAGGATTTGCCATCCTATTAGAATTTCTTTTGATCATTGAACTCTTATGCTTCTTTGGTCTTCTCTTATAGACTAATAAACAAAACATAAGGGGTGATTTTCTTATCTTTTTTTATTTTTACTCCACTACTTATTCCAAACTTAAAAACTTTTTTATGTTCTTCTTCTGATGAATAGACATTCTTATAATCAAGAATTTCTTTAGAATTGTTGAAATATTCCAAACTATTAGTTTGTTCATTTATTAACTAAAAATAGTATCTAATTTTTTAAACCCTTCTAGTGCCAAAAGAATTGTTGGTATGATACGACTCTTAGGATTTTGAACTTAGGGGAAAAATTTCCAAGCTCTCCTTCTAGCACCAAAAGAATTGTTGGTGACTATTTGGGATGTGACCACCAATGAGCTTCTTCAAACAAGGATTAGGTGCTTGCTAGTCTCTAGCAATACTAAGACCCATATACCTCCAAATAAACTTAGTAGTTATAAAACAAACTAGTTGTAAGTATGTGTTTGTTATTGTAATGTTGAAATGGTTGGGTTGTGTAAAAAATTGTAATTAGCTTTCATAAAGGAGATTTAGCTAACTTTGTCAAATGTTGTGAGTTTTTGGATGTTTCTATTTTGTCCAATAACTTAGTCTATATGGTCTTTATAATGCCTACTTGTAATAAATAAAATTTTAGAAAATCATTTGAGCAAAATTTTTCCAATCTGCTTCTAATTTTCCCTAGAGAGAAAGTTCAACAAAAAGACTAGAAATAGACCAAGATTCAATGAACTTAGAAAGAGAAAGAAAAGAAAATATAATTGCATGAAATCTAAAATATTTAAGTAAGATAACTTGATACAAGAAAAACACTTCATAATAAAGCTATTTCTAATTCAATAACTATGAATTATCCAAACTTTCTAAGATCAACAAGTAATTTCATAAATACAATCTTATTATACTACCAAAAACTACTACATAAATGACAAAGTACAAGTCTCTATTTTGGCTAGTTAATAGATGTCAAAGATTACATTCAATAGAGCTTTCAAAAATTTGACAATTTCTTGATTGAAATACCAAGATAATACACTTTAAAAATAAAGAAGCTATTTTAGTGCCATCAAAGTATCAAAGATTTTCCTAGATTCTCTATGCTCAGAATAGGAAATTTCATTAAGACATTGCTATTAAATTACTCTTGAGGCTTTCAAAAACTTCAGATCTTCTATGGAAAATCTTAATAGGAGTCTAATATTTTGCAAAAAAAAAGCTATAAAGGCAACCCAAGACAAATCCCAAAATTGATTGCCAAGCATGATACTATATAAACCCTTTACTAAGTAATTAAAACAAAATGGGAAGAAAAAAATTCACAAGATTAAAATAAAAGCAATTGAATCAATGTCTTTAGTAAGCCATCTTACAAATAATCTTCAATTATCTTTTTTCAAATCTTACGCCACCACCACCCTACCCCCACCACCAACCCCACCCCCACCCCCAAAATCTACCTTTGAAGGTCCTTTTATAGTGACCTTAAGGTAGTTACAATAATCATGACAAGTCATGGGTCTTGCAAATATCTTAGGCATATAAATTTATAACCACCTTGGGAGTTATAGCTTCCATGGGGGATTATGAGAAATTTAAGTTATGATTGCCAAGTGTTTCCTTCGTAACAAATATCATAAAATTTATCATAGGAAGTTAAAAAAATTAGAGAAATAACTGGCACAATTGGCAAGTATTCTTTCAAATACAAATATTTAAGAATTTTAGATAGATTTTTATACAACTTGATCATGAGGGAATTTACTTTGAATAAGTAAAGTTCTATAGATATGCCCCTTTAAATTGCAACTTTGACATGTGCATGTATTACTTTTCTAAACTTATGCTACCAGTTATAGCCACCATAGTATATGTAATGTTTTTATTAATACTTCACTTTAGCCTTGAGCTTAAAATAGGAATTGTGATTTTTTTGGTGTAGTTTAGGTGCAAGGGTTTGCTACTACTGTGTTGCTACCATGTTGCCATTGTTGTGCTACCCTCACCATCACATTGCTCATTTTCTAGCTACTACGTTGCCCATTGGCAAGTGTGGTGTTGCCATGATGGGTAAGAATGTGTTGGATTCATTGCTTTGTCCAACATCCCTGGCATGTTGCTACATGTTTTGGTGATTACAAATTTGTTTGGAAATGTGCTAAAATCCACCTGTTGGCTCATCCCTACCCTGCAAATGTTAGTGCTTCCAACTTTATTGCTATTGGAGAAAATCGCTTCTCTTGCCATCATGGTCCTTGCATCAACACTACATCCACCATTGCCATCGATGTCAGATTTTGAACCATCCATTTTACTTATTCTAGTTGTTTTTTTGATGGTTTGCAATTGGCCCTCTTTAGCTGGACTAAATCACCATGGAATGTTTAATTACCTTTCTATGTTTTCTAGTTTACCTTGACCATACTACCAATGCTATTTCTCATTAGGGTTATCCCCTTTTTCTCCAAAAATTGTAGTTGTTACTGTTAAATTTCTATGTGCAAGTAAGTGTGAAATTTGTTGGTTTTTATGGTTGTGTAGGAAAAAGAAATCATGATGTAGTGTTACTGGTAAAAGTCCATTGTTGTTTTTCTTCTTTGATAGATGTCACTTCCCAGGTAGCAAAAATCTACTTAATAATACAATGTTTAAGATGATGAGTGATGAGTGGCTAGGTACCCCTACACTCAACCATACGAATACGATTGTTACACATGCGATCTGGTCGAACTCCACAGACAAACTAGTTGTGGCATCTAGATAGTTAGCCTTAGGTCATAGTTCACTGTCTTCCCACTTAGACTAGTATTAGCTTTGTCACGTATGGTTTAGTCCAGAGTGAGGTGTATGATGTGTTTTCTAATCTAATGCTACTCCTGAAGGCAATGGAAAATAATATTAACTAAGCTAAGAGAGAAGGGTGAGAGAGAATCTAAGCTAGCCTAAGTGCGATGATCATCTGTTCCTTGATTATCAGTACATACCTTGGACTTCGTTCACGACTACCATTTGGATTACCAAGCGCAGATCCTAGGTATGCTACTGGGTTACCAAGTAGTCACACTTAAATGCTCGTAATCAAGTCGTACTCATTCCGCGTTAATAGGAGTTTAAGGGTGAGAAGAGATTAACTAGGAAAGCAATAAATAAAAATTAATTAAATGATTAAGTTATGTGAATGCTGTAATGATGAAGTAATCTCGATCTTTATTTTTAGTCATGTGCATGTCCAAGTACGCCACACTCGAATAAAGGATGTCGTACAATTACATTCACCACACTGCGGGCATACACTGGGAGGAAAAGAGTTCAGAGAAAGAAATCAAAACACTTAAACTAAAACTAACTCTAAAACTGACCTCGCCCTCCAAATCTATCTACCACTTATTTATAGATGAGGAGACAACCTACACTATCGCGTACATGATATCACATCGGCTATGATATCGTGGATGCAATATCGCGGGTGCAATATCGCTGCTGTCAGCAAATTCATGACTCATCATACCCCAATGACTGAATGAAAACTCATCCTCGAATTAGAGTGAGAACAAGCTTCATTGATTACACAATGGATAGGTATGGGATTATTGACTGGCTAGAATGGATTCATGCTATAGTGTGGAGTCTGAACAAAATTGAGACACAACACAAAAGAAAATCCTATGATTACAAAATTGGATGGAACTCATGTAGTTCCTAGTGGCAGTGGCTCCTCCATGGGTGTCTTTCCCTTTTCTTATGCTCTAGGTCTTGGGATTTGATGGCATTGAACCAGGCCTAAAGTTTCTCCTCTTATAAGACCTTGAGTGGCTTGGCATGCATGAAAGTTTGCGCTTGTGCCATAGAGGCACCCTAGTTAGCCTTCTCTTTTACTTCCACCACCCTTTTATTCTCTGTCAACAGTTTATTAAGTTGTTTAGTTCTAAAAGTGTCTAGCTGGTGCTGAGCAACCTTTGGCCTTGTATTCGAAAGGTTTAATACTTCCAAAATGGCTTGAATAGAGAAATCAACAGTCACACCATAATTGTTAACCGTGGTGCCTTCTTCTTTATTGTGCCAAAATTGGTATATTTTCCCTAAGTACCAGGCACCGCTTTCAGAGAGGGTAGGTCATAATAAGGACCCTTTGAAGTGATCCCTAATGGCCTTTGGAGCAAATTCTATGAAAATTTCAAATTTTGATTTCATGATCATTACAGTGAATATGGACCTTTCATGGATGGTCTGAACACAATCCTGGGGCAACATGTGATATCATCCCTGTTCAAACACTACACTAGCTCCTCCTTCCACCTACCTTGATTGTACAGTAGTAGGGTCTTCTTGGTGGATACTAAATGATTGTTCCTCCTGCTCTACATGTTTTTCGGTAGGAACTTGTCATTCACCTCTTCTAGGTCATTTGATCGCACCTTGAGCAGGACCCTCCTGTTGTCTACATTTTGGGGTCATCTGCAATCACACGGGGCCAATCGTTAGTAAGGTTGTTACCAAAGTTAGGTTATACCTTACTGCTTACCTTAATAGATTTAATTTATTTCTATGTGATGTTAATTATTGGAAGAACATGTCATCGAAAGATTATAATGTTGAGTCCTCTTTGCTTAGGTGGTTTCCAAATTTAATTTTCTAGTATAGCTAAGGCGATGAAATTGTTTTTGACACATTTTATTCTTCATTTTACAATTAATTACCCTTAAATGTGTCCTGCGGGTGATGCTGAATTTCAAAAACTTTATGCACTATTCGACATGTGCCCCTTCCCCACGACTAAGCTAAACACTCCAAGTTCAAGTAGGTTCAAACGGAATGAAAATTGGAGTACTAGTGAGTGAGTTATGGATATGAAAGCAAGGGACGTGCAATTGCGAGTCATAGAGAGGAATTTGAAAAACTTCCCCTACGTGAATAGTTGCAAATGATGTTGATTAGCATAGGGGGGTCACGTATATATATTTTCATCAAAGTTAGGGTAGTTAGAGAATGTACTGAATTTTTAATATTTCTTTGAAATTAAAGGATGTAAACTAAGGACATCTAAATGATTGTTAAAGGGTTCTAGGGTAATTCAACTAGTTCTAAAGGCATAGAAATTATGATGGTGTGGAATTTATCAATAAGGACCTCGGATGGTAGAGAAAAAGGCTATGTGATGGTTCATAGGAATGTTGAAATTTGAAGGGATAGTAATAAGGGAAAGAATATCATGAACAATACGTTGAGGATAATAAATGGTGTGTGTGAGCTATGTCATAAGTGAAAATTACAAAAGATTACACAAGTGGATCCTCCACAAAGTAGGTTCCAACCTATAATGCCCTTGTGTAACCACACTTAAAAGTGTCTGTGGGTACTCGAAGGGTTAAATGTAATCCACACTGATTTCAAAAAACACACACATGTAAATATCACTGGGATGAGGTAAGAATTCTACATTACACACGACACAAGCTACAATTACCCGAACAGTGAGATGAGACAAACTATAGAAGGGATTGTAGAGATCGGGACATGAGGTAACTGACCTAGGGCACAGTGAATCCTACATGTAAAGCATGATTAAGGTGTCATTAACCCATCGTTCCAAGATCAATACCAAGTCCATTCCTTTGATCAGTGACACCGCATTGGTTCATCCCATGATGAGCGACTATGAGTGTACTAGAACAACAAGGCATACGATCACTTGGCATTTTGTTCAAGGGAGGAGTGACTTTTCTTTTGTGGCACTTTTCTTTTCATTTTTTTTCTTTTTTTCTTCTTAGTTTTTTTTAATACTAAATCTAGAGAAGCTGCCAACCTTCAGGCATGGGTGCATGTCTTTCCAGTGGGACCCCCTAGAACAGCATTGGATTTTTGAGTGCCCTTTTTAATTACTCTTACTTTCATTTTTCATTAGATCTATAAGGATCTTAGTACAACCACATTGCATGATAACTCCCACAGATGTCACTAAAGAGAATCCACAAGTCCCCTTGATGTCACACCCCAATCATTTCCTCTTGGTCCATCCTTCTTCATTCTGGGTACAATGAACACAAAATTAATATTAAGTTTCAAGGATGTCAAGAATATCATTGTACCCTCGAATAGAACCTCTTATTGTAGAGTGGATGAGTGGGTGTAATGGGCTCACTATCCAAATAATTGATCACTCGAGACTCGATAACATAAAACACACCTCAACCAACAATCCACATGAGTGTTTTATTCATAGACGAGATTACTTATAAAAAATGTAAAAATACAAAAAGACAAAATGGTAAAACAAAAAATTGAAAAATGAAAAACTGGAAAACAAAAAGTTATAAAATTAAAGAAAATAAAAAATGGTTATTAATCCTGCTTGTTATTAGAATGGGGGATATCCCCCATAACTAATCGGTTGAGGATGTCAAGGATTAATAAATGGAAGATGAGGATCCTTGCATGTTGGAAGTATTGAAACTTGGCCATACTTACCCCATTGGGGTTCATACACTTGATCATAGTAAGCATAGTGGGGCAATTTATACGATGTAGTTCCCAGATAATGAGTTGATCCACTATGATATTTGGGACCGTTAGATGGTATGTAAGGATTAGGTTGTCGCTCTCTATGCTTGGGTTCATTGGGCCATATGGTTATTGGAGTGTGAGTTGGTGGCCCTGATGGAGTTACATGAGGTGTTGGGTTCGAAGATAAGGGTGCACCACAGGGTTGGACTTGTGTTGAGTTGGAGGGTGCAATGGCCTCAGAATTGTGTTGTCCCTTCTTAGGGTCATTTCTAAAGAAGGGACACCTTTGATGTTGCTAAGGTCTTTCACTGCTGTTGGCAATATTAGTACAAGTGATGTTTGGGGGTTGTTGCTATGGTGCAAACACTTTAGGAATAGTTGGTGGCGATGTATAAGGAGGGAAAGGATGAGAATGTTGAAAATTAGGAGAAGTGTGTGGTATACAAGGTGGTGGTTGTGTTGAGGACATGGGCTGATAGTATTGAGGAGAATAGTACTGTGGTGAGATAGAGTATGTTGACCCAGTTGGGAAAATAGGATGTTGAACTAGATAAGTGTCTGGGTTCAAATGATATGAAGGGTGTCTCTAGTTTAGGAGTGGTCTCCCCCATGACTGGGATTGTTGCCACTATTATCGAACATAGTATCTCTGTACGAACTCTGGATGTAATGTGTTTCCCTAATGCTCATGTAAATGTAACAATATTGGGCATTGGACCTTGGGATGATCATACAGGAATATGTCGCATTCATACATATGATTGGTAGTTGTGCCCTTATTTTCCTTATCCCTTCTTTTTGATTGTCTAATGATACTTGGTCCTACTTCTTGGGTTGTCAAAACTCTATCTCCAATAATATCGATAAATTCTCCACACTTTTTATACGTCCATACCAACATCTTATTGATCTTTGCCTTGACTTCTTCTAATAATTGTTGTATTGGCAAAGATGATTCTTTCTCCTTGTAATAGATTGATTTCTCCTTTTTATGATCATGGACCTTTTTTAAGTTGAGATTTTGGCCCCGTTGATGTTTTTTAACACTCTCCCATCTAGCCATTTCTCCTTCTTCTTTTGCTACCCGCTTAATAAGCTCTTGGATTTGATGGGTTCAAAGTTCGTATAGTTGACCTTGGGCATACATCCTTAGGGTCTTTCTTGTTTCATCACGAAGCCCATCAATGACATGATACATTAGCCTTTCCTCAGAGAACCTATGGCCTAGAGTGTTGTTTAACAGTGCATAATATCTTTCTAAGGCCATGTCCAAGGGTTCATGTTGTGCTTGTTTCCACTCTTGGATTTTTTTCCTCAAGGTTGATACTCTTGCATAGGTTTGATATCTTTCGTTAAAGAGTTCCACCATTGTTGATCAACATCGTATTGAATTTGGTTTTAACAATCTATACCATACTTTTGCTTGGCCAACGAGTGTCATAGGAAAGAGCTTAAGTTTTTGCCAACTGTTATCAATGTTGTTCCATGTATAGGCATCATAGAAGGCTTGTAAATGTTGTTGCAGATCTAAGTCATAGCCTCCTAGGAAAGTAGGGAAGTTGTTTAAATTGATCCTGGGTAGACGACTCTCTTTACAATGCCTACGGGAGATTCGAACAACGTCTTGTATTTGCGTTAGGCTTGTAGTGGCTAGTGGGGGTTCATCATCATTGAGTAAGTTATGCTTTCATTCATTGGGATTATTTTGCCTTTGTTTATGTTTATAAGAAACCCCCACCTCAGATTACATAATAAAATCTTCATTGTCATATAATTCGTCGGTTCTCCAATGAATTTCCTCACTAGGTATGACATTATCATAGTCTTGTAGGAGAGGCATGATTGTGAAGCTATGTGTGAATTCGTATGTGACTTCTTATAATTATTTCTTTCTAAAAGATATATCATGAATTTCTATACAGCTACCTTGTATGATATAACTAATCTAGATAACTAGCACCATCCACAGCAACAGCACCAATGATGAGTGGCTAGGTACCCCTACAATAAACCATACGAATACGAGTGTTACACATGCAATCCATTCGAACTCCATAGATAGACTAGTTGTGGCATCTAGATAGTTAGCCTTAGGTCACAGTTTGCTGTCTTCCCACCTAGACTAGTATTAGCTTTGTCATGTATGGTTTAGTCCAGAGTGAGGTGTATGATGTGTTTTCTAATCTAATGCTACTCCTGAAGGCAATGGAAGATAATATTAACTAAGCTAAGAGAGAAGGGTGAGAGAGAATCTAAGCTAGCCTAAGTGCGATGAGCATCCATTCCTTGATTATCAGTACATACCTTGGACTTCGTGCATGACTACCACTAGGATTACCAAGCATAGATCCTAGGTACACTACTGGGTTACCAAGTAGTCACACTTAAATGCTTGTAATCAAGTTGTACTCATTCCATGTTAATAGGATTTTAAGGGTGAGAAGAGATTAACTAGGAAAGTAGTAAATAACAATTAATTAAATGATTAAGATAAGTGAATGCTACAATGATGAAGTAATCTTGATCTTTATTTTTAGTCATGTTCATTTCCAACTACGTCACACTCGAATAAAGGATGTCATACAATTACATTCACCACACTGGGGGCATACACTGAGAGGAAAAGGGTTGAGAGAAAGAAATTAAAACACTTAAACTAAAACTGACTCTAAAACTGACCTCTCCCCTCCAGATCTATCTACCTCTTATTTATAGATGAGGAGACAGGCTATGATATCGTGTATGCAATATCATGGCTAGGCTGCGATACCGAGTACGTGATATTGTGTCGGTTGTGATATCGAGGATGCGATATCACAGGTGCGATATCTTGGGTGTGATATTGCGGCTGTCAGCAAATTCATGACTCATCAATGAGCTATGTTAATTATTTTTTCCCTTGTTGGAGCAAGGATTTTAATTGATAACATTAACTCCCACTTTATTGATGTTCCAGTAACTTTGGATATTATTTCATAACTTAATTTCATACCTTCACTATTCCCTTCCTTGATTCCAACTATTTTCTTTTATTTTCTAGAGCATCCAACAGTTAGTCATAGAGGTTTTTCCTTGATAACATCACAATGTTTTTCTCTACTGCAAAATTGTCAAATGTTTGTTAACTTAGTCATGAGTTTTTGTCAAAATGCCTATTCCAAGTTAACTGTCTCCACTAGAATCTTTAAATGTAAGGACTTGTAATTGGCTTATGATAAATTTAACTCTAAGAAAAAGAAATTTTTATTACCTATGTATCCACTTTAAACTCTAAAATCCAAAGACACTAAGGATTGAGAAATAATTCATCCCCTACTCCAAGTTACACTCCATATGAGTATAACAACCAAACGAGTAGCACTAAATAGATCATTTTCCAAAAACTTAGATAGGCAATGTTACTTATGGTCTTTAAATACATCTCTTTTTATTTCTATATATCATTTTACCATATCTATTGATTCCATATTCCTACTCCATGAAATGGATAAAATGTGCTAACATAAGCAAGAGAGAAAAAAGAAAAAAATAAAACTTGTGAAACGGATGAGACTAGAGAAAGAGAGGTAGTAGAGGTAGTAGAGAGAGAAGAAAATGAGGCCTTAACATAGGATTTGTTTGATGAGGCATTAAACATTAACTTAAGAGATGGAGGTAAACTTTCAAATGTTTTGGTTTTTGAAAAAGATGTGATAGTGTGTTCGTAGAAAAGACTATGATTTTGTTTGATGTATAGATCATGAGTAAGATGATATTAATATGGATAAAATATCATCCCCTCCTAAGATCATAAGGTTACCTTCCAATAGAAAGAAATGTCTAGTGAAGGTGGGATAAAGTGGTTAGAGAAGAAATTGAAGGAGATGATACCACTAATTTAGGCTAAGCAAGTGGTTTTATTTATGATTTTTATTTTATCTTACATGGTTATGTTTCTTTGTGATTTTTAGATTTTTTTATTAATTTTTGTTATTTTTTATGTAAGATATTTTGAGGTTGGTCTAAAATCATATTAAAAACAAAGAATTAGTTAGAGGCATGGTAAGTTTATTTATATTTTTTCTTTTTTATTAATATGGTTTTATTATTTTGTCATTTATTTATTATATTATTGTTTTTGCATGCATGTTAGTGGTTGGAGAATATCTAGTTTATTGTTGTTAGTTAGAAGTATCATGAATGAATGTTTTTATAGATGTTTAAATCATAGTCATGGATCCTGCTTTGTAACATCTCCTACATGATGAGCCTAAGATGAAGAAATGAATGAATGCTATCATTCAATATGGAATAAATATGGATTCTATTGTGGTAAAGTAGACGAATGTAGCAATGAACCTTATCATGGAGTTATTAGTAACAAAGGAAAGAGGACACAAGTTAGCATTGATAGTCAAAAAGTTAAAGAAAGACTAGCCAACTTAGAGATTGATCTTCATGGGAGCATTGTGATCCATTACAACCCTAGAGCTTCTTTCTTTAACATTTGAGAGATTCTTTGGATGCTATGTTAGTTACTCATGGTAATTAGCAATGTAAACTACTAATGTTGAAAGCTTTAAATAATAAGGGACAATTGTGCTACATCGAAGTAATGGGGGAATTAGCATAGAAGGAACAAATTGATTTATAAGAAGAAAAATTTACTTTTCACTAAACAAATTAGAGAAGGAAGGGTAGTAAGAAAGATGAGGAATATATTTATCAAGAAAATGGGTGTTAGAAATGTCGTATAAGCTTTTGAAGGTTATGTGAAGATCAAAAATAAGGAGAGATAGGTGGAGGCCCTAAGATATCTCATAGGACAAGATAGGAGTAGGATGGAGAGAGAACCTAGTGTTGATGACCCCACATGTTCTAATGTTCTATATGTACCTATAGAGGATATAATCTACTCATTCTTCTCTCTTGAAAAAATTATCCAACAATTGGTTAATGTAATGTCTTTGGTTATGAGGCCTCTAAGATAGAGGTTATAATAGAGGATGATGAATGTGAAGTGGTACCTAGTGGCATGACTACAGGTAATAAAATATATTTTAGTTGGTTTTGATTTTATTTTTATCATATTTTATTTAATATTAAACATTTTTTATAAGTTTGTACTTTACTTAGGTTAGTATTTTTGTTGATTTTTATGTTTTTGATGTTTTATTTTCATTTTATTTTTATAGGTTTAGTGGTTTTAGGAGGTTCTAGTAGTAGTGAGAAGGACATAGAAGATGAAGAGGTTATGGGGAAGATCTTTCATTCTCATGATAAGATCCTAGGTGGTCAAGATGATCAAATTCATATGTTAGTAGGAAAAATTGAGATGAGACTTTCTTTCTTTATTTGGATTTTGTTGGTTTTTATGGATACTATCTATGGCTATTGATGGAATTTATTATAATGGATGTTATATGAACATTTGATTATGGTACAAGGACCATTATTCTTTATGGCTTTTCAATTTTTTATTTTTTTATGGTTTTATAGTTTTTCTAGGTTTTCTATATTTATTGGTTTTCCAAGTTTTATATGTTTGCATTATTTTTGATTTTTCTAGTGTGAAATATTAAATCAAATGCAATACATATAAATGTAAAAGTTCTAAGCTTGCATAAAATAAACTAAGTTTTAGCAATAAATAAAAAAGAACATGAAGCTAGGAAAGTAGTCAAATATTGCAAATATGTTAGTTAAAATACATAATATAATGACTAAGAAAAAATATAAAACATGTGCAAATTCTAAAAAAACTATAAACAAGAAAAAGATAAACAACAAAAAATTAGGATGAGATTGTTATGGAGGCTATGCTTGGGCTATAGCTTTTCTAGCCTATGTTGTAGTAGGAACATTGACACTTTTAACAAGCTTCATTATATTTAATTCACTGAATCCTAAGTCTAAAAACTTGTACATGTTAGAAGACCAAAGAATGCTACATTTGGATTATGTTGTGTTTGGTTTAGTGGAGGTTTGTCCTATGAGTGCAAGTTGGGATCCTAGCCTAGATTCTCCTATAGCATTAAAACATCAGATAGCAGAGATCACAGAATCTATGTGAATCACTACCTCTTTATCTTTGTAGTAAAAATGAATTTCTTGGTGTAGTGGTAAACATATAATATGGTGATAGGCTAACCAAGGCCTTCCTAAGATAGGATTTATGCTTGATGAGTCCCTAATAACTACAAACACTATCTCATATGCAATGCAACTTCCTACTAAAAATGAATACTTAATGGCCCTTAGGATTTGTACTCTAGTACCACTAAATGAAATTAAAGAAGAGTTAGAGTTGAATTATGTGACATGTTTCTCAAGGCCAAGATACCTAATGAAGGATCATGAGATGACATTGGTGTCAGGTCTATTATCAACATGTATTAAAGATAGGAACATGTTGTCTCCCACTCATATGATGAGATAGATCAAAAGTTAGCATACAACACCTATGGTAGGATGATTTTTGATATTTTCTCATTTAAAAACTAGGCAATTTTACATATAGTTTGGAGCATTAAGCACATATGAGATTTCTTAGGCATGAGGCTGAATGTCTACAATCAAAGTATTTAAACACTATCTCATATGCAATGCAACTTCTTTTAAATACATTCATTGTAGAAGGTAATTACATGATTGGTGGGATCAAATTCTCCATTATACTTAGTTGGTAATGAAACTTCCTTAGGAACTTTGACAAGTAGAATCAATGGGCTAATGGCTTCAACTAAGAGATTGGTAATGGATATTACATGACTATCCTCATGTAGTACAATAATTTTCCTAGTTTGATCCTCATTTTCCTGCAATCTAAAATTAAAGTCTTATAACAACAACATTAAATTAGGATAAACACTAGGAATATTTTGAGCAGGATTTCTTGGGATTGAATTGTAATAAGATAAGATGGACTAAACAAATGCTACTTCATTCATGGGTAATATCATAATAAAATCAAATTGTGGAATGTGAGGTGTAAATGTTGGAAAAGGTAAGGAAATTTATGATTTTTATACTTGAATTATGTGGGATAATACTTGAAATGGATTGAGAGGTGGATTAACACCTTGTATCAATGATAGGAGAGTAGGGTTATAGGTGGAGCTATGATAACATGATTGACTGAAGCAAGCACTATTAGAATGATAGTTTGAGGTGAAGAAATAAAGAACATGTTAGTGGAGCCAATGTGGTATACATGTTTCTAGATAGGAATTTTTGATTTGTGAAAAGGATCTACAAGTAGGGAAATAGCAAGATACTCTTCCTCATCATCATGGTGGATACTTATGTCATTGCTTTGCTTTCTATACTAGTCTTAGAGTTTATAGTTCCTACTACTAAAATTGATGTTGGTATTTATAATGAGATGATCCATAATGACCTATCCCTATTAAACCTCAAAAATTGTCATTGCATGGACTTCATCTTTAATAAAAATGTAATCTACTAATGTAAATTGTTCAAACTTTTTTAACCTTATGGGATGGCTTACATGTGGAAGGAATGGTTTTAAACAATTAGCTATCCTATATACAACCATCCATCTTAGCTTTTTCTTAGATAGTGTTATACTTAGTTCTTATTGAGTACTTGCAACCTTGTAGTC
>MNCI01019231.1:0-12831 GCA_015680685.1 Gnetum montanum | reverse complement strand
CTCATTTTTAATTGATGATAGCTCCATATGATTTTTAACAAAATGGTATATAACACATTTATATTTAATTACAATAGTATTATTCATATTTACAATAGTGCTTAAGTTACATCCAGGAAAAATAGAGAAGAGTAGCATAGCGATGTCATTTGAATTGATAACTATGAACTGATATATGTTAGAATTTTTATCCTATCAATTTGTGCCAATTAATTACCATTCATTTTTTAGTGTGTTATATTTTTGGTATGCCAATCACTTTTTTAGTATGTTAACTATATTTTTTTGTTAATGTACCAACTACTTTTTCTAGTTAGTGTATCCTCCTAGTTTAAATTTTTTTCTATAGATGTTTTTCTCAAGACTATCATGCATTTGTTAGTTTCCACTATCATTTTTCTAGTTAGTGTCTCTTTTGTCAGTTTCGGCTATCATTTTTTTAGTTAGTGCCTATTTTGTTAATTTGAATTTTATTTCTACCCATGTTTTCCCTACTGATACCATGTTTTTATTATTATTATGCCAATTACCTTTTTTATTTCAATAAGTGCACTTTCACTACCTCTTTTGTGGTGTGCCAATTTTATTTTTCCACTCATGTCTACAAAATATAATTTACATCTTGCCATGACTATCCATCTCCCTCTACCCCCTATTTCCACAAAATATTTTTTACATTCACCTTTATGTCCATAAAATATGGTTCTTCATTTATATATCTCATATATGCATGTGCATGCACACATACACATGCATACCCACATGTGTGCACACATATCATTCTAGTAAGGTGGGTGTTAGAATCCCAAAATAATTGTGCTATTGGTACGAATTAAGATATATAGTCTAATTAGAACTTTATAAGTTAGCATTACCCACTAGAGTCAAACCCATGACTTGGAGCTTTCAAATCAAGAATTGTACCTCTAAGCTAACATCTCATTATTAAACTACATGGCTTGAGGATGCACACAGTGAAAATTTCTTATCTTGAAAATTTGATTTTTTAGTGAATCTTATATATTTTTAATAAACCTAATTTTTCTCTAGTGAATCTAATTTTTTAGTAGATCTCATGTTTCTTTCGCAAATCTAATTTTTCAGTGGATTTAATGTTTCTCTAATGAGTTTGATTTCTTAGGGGATTTGATTTTTCTCTCTTCAGTTTTTCCTTAGTGAATTTGATTTATCTAGAATTTCTCTATGGAAGATTCTATAGTATTTCCAACTTTTTAAACTCATGTTAAAATTTCTACTTCTTTTATTGATACAAAAATTTCTCATAATTCTTAAAATCTAAATTTATGGGCTAGTAAGAAAAAAATTTTAATGTGTTCTTCTAGTGATATTTTTGCATCTAAGACACTTGATTTTGTTCTTTCTAATGATGTATATAAGTTATTGGTTGCTAATTTTTTACCACAATATATTTTCATTGAAATTTTGGGTTACCTAGTGATGAAGAGTCTTTAGTCAATTGTGTCGATAGACATGCATTGACATAGCCTTATCAACACATCCTCATTAATGTATCCTTAGATATGTTGATGCATATGTATTGACTTGATTCTATCCTAAGCCTATGTAAATGCATGTTCCATCCACATTTATGACACCTTTTGTCAATTCTAGAGTGAATATTTTGTAGTTTACTTTTGTAGGACCTAGCAAAGATTTCCTTTAAGTACCTACAATGTGGAACATAGTTTTATTTGAGTGGAATTGTACCTGAACACATTCCATGAATGATAATAAAATAAACATTGATTCTTTTTATTGCAGCATGTGGACTAGCATTTTGTTTATTTCCAAGTACTTTACCTTTAATGCATTTTACTTACTAGAACTTAATAAACTAATATTTGAATCCATAATAGTGTAAGCATGAACACTTTAAACATAATGTATTAATATTTAGTAATCTCAATAGTAAATACTTGGTATGCTTTGTAGCAGACACTTGGTAACCTAGTAATATGAATATATGTTTAGGATGAGTATGAAAAGTGGAAATATATGCTCTACACTAAGGATAGCTTAGATTACTCTTAAGTTCAAAGTTAGTTAGAAAATAATATTTTAATTAATTTTTTGTTTTAATATTTAATAATAAAATAAAGAAAGAAAAATATCTTATGCTTCAATTACACTTAACCATATGAATTAAGCTAGCACAATTTATGATTAGAAAGATAACAACCGATAACATCATGTTTAATTGTCTAAGATACTATTAGCCCAAAGTTCTAAGGAATTCCATTGGATCACATGTACATGCTTGTGATTCATGTGGTTGGGCATAAGGAACATTCATTGCTCATCATGGGTACTATTGCTGGGGACTACTATGCACTAAGTATTCTAGATAGTTAAATTATACAAAAATTTTTGTAGAAAAATAATGAAAAGCTATTAGAAAAATAATGAAAATTTATTAAAGGCACACTACAAGAGAAAATGGAAAGATGACTTCTTTTCATAGGGCTGATTCCCTACCTATGGATGATTTTATAAAACTTCATCATAGAACAAGAAATAACCTTGATGAAGTACCCCAACAACTCAAAGTGATCTATACCCATTTAGATCCACACTATCTAGGCTTTACTTTTATTCTTCATCAAGATGAGTAGTTATAGTGGAGAAACTTGAAGGGTAACATCATTGGGCCACCTGATCATGTCATTCCTTTAATGTTCATGGTAGCATTAATAGATCTAGGGCTTGAATTATTAGCCTTAGAGTTCCAAGTGATAGATCATCTCTCTAGAGATTATCAATCTATGTAGATCCAACTTCAAAAAGATAAAGTCATATGAAGACCTACCATGAAGCCTCTGAGGGTAAAAAAGTTTTAATCAAACTAACATTTTAGGTAGATATCAACGTCAAGGTCCTCCATCATTCAATGAAGATAATGTGAACCACTAATGGTTACATTTAATCTTGGTTAGTAAACAAAACAAGGGTAGAGCTAGACCTAGAACTAGGGGGCCTTAAGAACAAGGTCGTCCAGTCACCAAGTAAGAGAGCAACTAAGGGACTAGAGAAGAAGAGCAAGCTAGCATAACTCTCCTATCTCTTCATCCCCATCATCTTCCTTATTGTCTAGTTATAATGAGGGAGAACATGATTAGGATCAAAGGGAAAATGATCAAAGATAATTTGGAGATAATAGAAGACTCCATTGTAGAGATGAGAGGAGGAAACATAGAAAACAATAAGAAAAAGAAAGGTATCATCAAGAAAGAAGGCATAACAAGTCACATAATAGAAGATATGATCATAATAGAAACCATGATGAATGAGATAGCTATGATGAATCATTACTTATGATAAGGAACATGATTAATATTTATGAGGTAGTTCACATCCCCACCAGGTTTCAAAAGGATAAACAAATTAAACAACTTAATATGAACAATATCCCTAAGTTTAAGGGAGGCTATAATGCTAATTCACAACATCATCTATAAGCCTTCCATGATGTCTATGTCTTGAAAACATTGAAAATGACTAGAAGAAGCTTAAGGTATTTCCTAGAATACTTATAAAGGAAGCTGAAAATGGGTACCAATCCTTGGAACTAGAATCTATTTGTAGATGAAGTACGATGATAGAGTGGTTAAATGATAAGTATTAGATGTACTCTAGGGTGTTCAACTTGAGGAAATAAATTAAAACATGGAAATCAGATAACCATGAATCCATTGATGTAGCCTTAGGAAGATACTATTCTTTATTACACTAATGACTAGGTCATGTTTTCTCTTAGTGGAAGGAACTCTACCAAATCATAGATGGGCTTAGAAATAAAATGAGAGAGACTTTTAGTATGTATGCCCAAGGAAGACTATTAGAGTTGAGGGTTCATCAAATCCAAAGGCTAATTGACAAAGTAGAAAAAAAAATAAAAGGTGTTAAAGAAGAGAGAACATGTAGAGAAGTACAATTGAGATCCCTTCATTTTCAAGAAAGAGATTCATCTTTGCGATCTAGAGTAGGAAGAACCACTGGAGGAGATCATGCAAAGAAAGATATTACTGATTTAAAAATTTATTAATCAAATATCAACTAAGGTGGATAAGATGTGAGAATTTATAGATTAGAAGTTATAAATAATACTTAAAATCATGGAGGAGAAAATAGAACAAGAAAGTAGGAGGAAGAATGAGAGAAGGAAAAAGAACATAGTAAAGAATTATCACCATCAAAATGGTAGGGATATAGTAGTAGAAGAGGTTGCAAATTTTGATTTAGATAATGAAGGATATGACATATGCCAATACAAACATCCAAAGGATTGTTGCCCATTTTTGTCACACTTGTAGGAGTTTAGAGTGTACACCTTAAACCTAAAGTTTGTCAAAATGCAAGTGTCCAAGAGGTTATCTTATCACTAAGACAACTATCGATAGTAGTTCTACAATAGTATTACTATCCAAGTGGAATGCCACCTTAGCCTTAGGACTATTATTAGCAATGGCATAACCCATAGTCATTGGGAATGCCACCACCAAGGTAGCAATACCCTTACCAACAACTAGATCTTTATGGATACTATGTCTAATAGTCAATGTCATTAAGTGGCTCCACTATTTACACATCTTCCAATCATTACTATCCTCTTGAATATCATAATCCTACTACTCCATAAGCCAAATCTCCCTCCACATATACTCCTTACCATTTACAACACCATGCACCTCATGCCTTAACTCCCTTACCACATGTAGCATTTATGCAAGATAAAATACCTTGATAGCTTTAGTAGCAGAATGCCACAAGAGCTATGAACTTGAAAGTGGATGATAATTCAAGTGGCTCTAATCATAATCTTAAAAGAGGTTATTTTCCTAGCCTAATAGTCTACTCATACCATCATAGGCATCTATGGCTACAAAATCCTTTCAAACTATCCAAGGAATATCTACCAAGATGCCTTGAAATCAAAAATCTTTAAAAAGGACAAACTATCATGTTGACCATGTCACAATAAATTTGATAGAGGTAGGACACCTTCCTAGAAAAAAGACTAATCTTGAAAGTCCCTTGATCTATTTACAGATTATTGGAAATGACCCATGTAAGGCTCTATTAGACTTAGTTTCTAATGTGAATTTAATGTCCTAAGAAATGTACAAGACATGGAACTTTTTGCTACTTTAGAAATGTAATATAAGGTTAGAGCTTATAGAACAATCATTATTGTTTCATTTGGATTGGTAGAGGACATGCTACCATTAGTGGGTAGTGATATCCAACATATTTTGTGGAGATCCATGTAGACAATTGTAAGGGGGACTTTCCAATCATTATGAGAAGGGCTTAGCTAAGTACAATTGATGCTAAGTTAGAAATCATAGAACTTTCCTTGGAAATATCTAAGGAAAATAAATTTAAAAAAATAGATAAGAAAAGAGTTCCATGCACCACATACAGTGACATATAATGCAATTGCATAGAAAATATATTGATCATTAAAAGCACAACCATCATAGCATGCAAAATGTATGTTAAATTCACAAGTATGCAAAGGTGCCTATACATGGCAACCAAAAAATCATAAGGCATCCAATGGTTGATCACAAATGACATCTCTAGTTCTACAATGTACATGAAATAGATAGAAATCCTCATAGATGCATACATATATAAGATGAATAAAATGAAGTAAATCATGAACCAACTCTGAGACTTAAGAAATTAAGGAGAGTTAGAAGTAGATTGTGAAGAGTTGGAAACTTCCAAAATCTTGGAGCTAAAAACATTATTGAGGCCATTAGAATATATGTTCCTAAACAATGGAAGAATAATAATTATCAATGCTCATCTTACCAAATAATAGAAGGAGGACTTGCTAAGAGTAGTGAATGAATAGCCAACAGGCTTTGCATGGTTATATGATGAAATCATATGGATATATCCATGCATATACTAGCATTGAATCTACATAGATGTTATTATCAAGCCTAAAAGAAAATCATAAAGGAAGTTGTTAAAAAATATATCAAAAAGCTCTTGAAGGCTGGGTTCATCTATCTTGTATTAGAAAATGAATGGGCAAGCCCTCTTGTCATTTTACTAAAGAAAGGAGGATAATGAATGGTCTTTATAGACTTTAGATTGTTAAACATGGCCATTTTTAAGGATCATTTTCCTCTTTCATTTGTAGATCAAGTGTTGGACACTATACTAGATCATAGGTATTATAGGTTTTTGGATAGTCATAGTGGCTATAACCAAATTCATATTGTACTAGAAGATCAGACCAAAAATAATGTTTACATGTTCATGTGGGATATTTGCATATAAAAATATGTCCTTCAACCTATGTAATGCCCCCGTCACTTTTCAACATCTTTTCATTAGCATCTTTTAGTACCAAATTGGCAATTGTGTGGAAGTCTTCATTGATGACTTATCCACTTATGGTGCTAATTTTCAACAAGCACTAGATTTCCTTGAGCAAGTACTAAAATGATGTGTGGAGACTAATCTAAGGCTTGATTGGTAGAAAAGCCACTTGATGGTCTAGGAGAACATTTTCTTAGGGAACCTAATTTTAGAAAAAGAAATGGAGGTAAACCTAGAGAAGATAAGGATCATTCAAGAGATCATGAGACAATCTCAAATAGTTAAGGATGTGATATCATTACTTGAACACATAGGTTACTATAGTTGCTTTATTGAAAACTTCTTCAAAATTGCTAAATCATTGTTGAAGCTTACTAAGAAGGATGAAATGTTTAAATGGACTGAGAAATATGAACATGCATTCCAACTCTTGAAATAGAAGTTCATGGAAATGCTAATTCTATATGTACCAAATTGGTCCAAACCATTCCACATTGCTGAGTAGTGAGTAGTCCCTACACCCAATCATACAAATCACTAGCTTTCACTAAGTGAGTCGGTCGAATTCTATAGACGTTACCTCTCTAAGTACACTAGGTCTAGGTATTGAATCTAGTAGACATGATTGTTGTCTTCTCAGTTTCACTTGTGATGTGCAAGAGTATGGTTAAGTGTAACTAAGGCACATGATTTTTTATCATTTTCTATTTTTCATTAATTCTCCTAAGTGTTGAAGATAAAGTAATGAAATGGTTAACTAATCTAATAACTAAGTAATTCTTAGCTAATCCTAACATAAGCATCCATTCCCACTTTTTGTACACATCCTAAACACGTTACAATGCTATAGGGTTACCATGCATTAGGCACTACTGGGATTACCAAGTGTTAACATATGCTCAAAATGATCATACTTATGTGTGTTAATTAATTGGATGAATTAATTACTTAAAAGAATTAAAGTAAATTTTCTAAAATAAACATTAAGCTAAGTCCAAGTGCTACAAGATTTATCAAGAAAGCTCATCTTTATTATCATTCACACTAAGGTGCTCAGGTACATTGGTTCTTAAATAAAGATCTATACACTTCTCAACTCCTACTGAAGGCACTTAGAAAATATTCTAATGTTGGAAAGATAAAAATGCAAGAGTTCAGCTAGCTACTAATGATTGAATGTCATAAATATGACTAGTGCATGAACTTATATAGGAAAAACATAACACTATGTTGATGCATACACGTGGATGTAGCAAACCATGCATCGACGTGATCACGTCGATAAGATCATGTTGATAAATGATGATAACTCATCATACCCCATGACTGAATGAAAACTTATCCTCAAGTAAACAAAATAAAAAAAAAGTTATTTACAAAATTTTGGAATATATGGGATTATTAACTGACTTACTGACACACAAACTAACTCAAACTAATGCTAATTTTTCAAGTATATGGATTTACAATTTTTACAAAAATTGGTGGTCATGACAAAAAAACTGAGCACCATGATAAAAACTAGTAGCAAAAATCCTCTAGAAGTTTGAATATGAGAAAGAAAATCAAATAATCCTAGGTGGTAAAGGTTCTGGATGTGCTAAAGGATCTTCTCCTACCTATGGTGCATATGACTACTTTGGTGAAGGTTGTGGTTGTGGTTACCTAGCAGTAGCTACGATTGTTGGTGGAAAATGAAAAGCATCCAATAATTCTTTCATCTTCACCTCCTTACTCTAGGAATCATACATGGTCCATGCAACATCACTAATGTGGATTGGTACAGGAATATCCCACATATAGGACATTTTAGGAAATAGCTCCTTCACATTGACAAACCATGATGTGAATTTTTTACATTCAACATTGAATGCCTTGATAGCATTTTGTAGTTCTTGGTAGTCATTCATCTTATGGGCTAGGTTCTCAAGTGTTGATCTCTAATTAGAGAAGTATGCTTTGAGAACTTCAAGTTTACCATTTGTCATTTCTAGCTTTTTCTTGGTCTCATTGTGATGCTTGAACTCGGCCTTGTATCATAAGTACAAGTTGGCCACCTACTTTTTATATTTTAACCTTGGCCTTCTGGTAGTCAAAATTGCCAAGTTTGCATATCAGAGATTGGTAAGCTTCGTGTATTCTATCATCTCCTCGATTTGAAACTCCTTAAGATATATTTTTACTTTGTTATATGAGTTGAATGCATCAAAGATGGGCTGCCATATGTCATCTCCTTGATGAAGCTACTAGAGGTCTCATTGATCTTTGCCTTCACCAATTGAATTTCTTTCTCATTAATTTCCTTCTACAAGGTGACCTAATCCATGTAATGATTTTTGACCTTTTCAAACTTAAAGACCTCATTTTTCTAGGTGATGATTTCTATTGCATATTTTTAATGAAAGATGTAGACCTCCTCCATTAAGAGGTTATGATTTTTTGTTGCCAAACTCCTTAGATCCATGGTCACCTTGATAAGCTACTCATGCTATTATCTCATATCTTCAACCATTTGCTCTTTCTAGAGCTTAACATTATGCAAGCGATGATTGTCCTTGGTTAGAATGGAGTTCTCCTCGTGAACCTCTGACAAGCCCTTTTAAATATTGTAGATAGTGGCATCTGCTAAGGATTGGTAAAAGATTATAGACTTCTAGGCATACTTAGCCTCTTAAATTTTGAACTAAAGCTACTAAAAATTTTCATCCCTTGTTATAACCTGGATAAGTATTGTGGGATTAGAGAGGCAAGCTCTTAACTCTGCAACTTCAGCAACCAAACATTGATTTTGTTGTGGCTACCTTAAGTTGGGCATTAGAAATGAGGTACTTGCTCTTTGTCTCTAATAATTCCTACTGGGTAGTAGTGATGTCGTCTAGAAGGTTAGAGACCTTCAAAATTAGTTTTTGGGTTCCCACTAGTTATTCCAATAACTCCTTATGCTAGGCTACACTGAATCTTCCACTTAGCACTCCTATGGATGTTTGCACATCTTTGAGTGTAGCACTATTTAGCACAAATGCTGTAGAAACATTGAGGGCTTCTTCCACTCTATCAACCACCACCTCAATCATCATTTTCTGTCCTTGGTATTACATCACTAAGACAATTTCCCCATCACCTTTCTCCAAGTACACCGAGAAGGTAGTGGCATTTTCAAAGATTTCTACACCACTTGGGCACTAGGATTTGAGTGCACGGATATCTACGTTCTTTGGGCATAAAAGTTCACACTATATCCTCCAACCAACTTATAGTATGAGTTACCTCATTCAAGTGACTAATGGCTAGTTGGTAGATAGATAGGTCACCATTCAGACTAGCTTGTTGTTGCTGTAAGAGTCACTCATGGAGCTTTTTCATGCTCTTCATGGAAGCATGAGCCTCCAACATGTTTCATGAGTTAGTGGTGGTGGTGGCTAATCCTCTTCTTTCATTGTGGTAGGTACCTTTTCTTTCATCATGTCCACCTAGGAGGCAGTAGGACCATGTCTGAGTGTATCATTGGAATAGCAGGATATTCCTCCTCTTTTTTACAATTTTTGGATTAGGCATGGAAAGGGAAGTGTCTTCCTTCCATGCTTGTTCTCCTTAAAGCACTTTTCTATATCTAGATAGATCAGCTGTGAGAGGTTCATAGGGAATTTCTCACTTAGAGTAGTGCACGCATGGGCAAAAAGGTTGTTGCCTTGCTTGGCCTCACCATTGGATTGAAATGGTCAACTACTATCTTAAAATAGGCATATTCTGCCATTGTGAGTGCACCATACTCCTTGTCATTCCACTCCATAGCATTGTTTTATCCACTCCTTTTTGACGTTTAGGTCTTCTTATGTTAAGATCTCTATTAGAATGATCCCAATTTTAGGCAAATTAAAGGCTTGAGAGATGGCCTCCACCAAGTAGAATAAACTAATGTCCTTGATCTTCATAGTAGCATCTAGATACCTATTATTCTAGAAGAGATATGTCTCTCCCATATACCACTTCCCGTTGGAAATGATGATGGGCCACATGGGAGAGATTTGTAATTTAGTTCTAACATCTTTTGGGGTAAAGTCTAAGAAGGTTCCAAAGTTTAGCTCTTGGAGAATTGAATGTTGAATTTTCATAGAATAAATTTGCTTAAGGCATACATCCATCAAAGTGACCTTAAGGCTTGACCTTGATCCTAGTGCTTCATCTTGATGGGATTGCTCTATTTCAACTTGGGAAATCTAATGGATAGATTCTACTTTAGGCTCCTCTCAAATAGGTTCCATTGCAAGAGTTTTAGCTACTTGCTCCTAGGGCTATTCTTTCTGTTGACCCCTTCTAGTTCTAGATCACTTGTTCCTTGGTTGGGACAATCCTCCTTCCTATGGACTCTTAGGTCTTGGTGCCATCTGTAATCACAACATGATCAAGGATTAGCATTTGGTGTGTAACTTTATAAAACTTGAGTACCTTATCTCTTTGAATTAGTTACACTTGCCTATGTTCTAATCATGATAGCTTTGATTATTTTAATATTATTTTATTATTATTTCATTTCAATATCTACCAAAGCTTATTAAACAAGTTTAGCTCTCTTAAATGAATCATTTTAATATTATTTTATTAGTTAAACCTAGTGGGGTTGAAAAAAATTTGAAAATTTTTTCATCAAAAGCCTAAGGTTTGTGGTTCTCATGACATAGAGCTCACCTTTAGTAGTTGTAGTAGTGAAAAGAAAGGTTAATCAAACATGCAATTTCAAAGTTATGGGCTCTAGAAGATTCTGGGCTCTAAAAATTGCAAAAATTCCTTCCTAGTTTGAGAGCAAATGACAAAAATTCACTAACTGTTGGGTGCTATTTACCGATTTTTTTCCTTACTTTGATGGGATTGTGTTGATTGGATCTTATTAACACAATGGATACACATAATTTTCATCATTAAAAAATATGGGGAAAACAAAGAGTTTTAACACAAAATTAAAGTCCAAAGAAAGCCCAAGAAGCTAGATACATGATGAAATGCATGAAGAGAGCTAGATATTTCAAAAAAAAAAAAGAGAGGAGATTTAAGTGGGAAAATAATGGAGAAATACCATGCAGAAGTAGACAACTAGACGTAACCAATGTGGAGCACAAAATATTTGAATGCAGAAATTCCTAAGGGATGAGGAGCTTAACTAGCTGAACTAAGGGGTATGCAAGTGAATCCTACCCATAGCAGGCACATGCCCTTAATGACCTTGCATGTCCTCAAACCAAGGAGTCTGTGGAACCCATGGGTGATTGATGGTTATGGTTAGTTTAAGGACCACATCACCAAAGAAACTATATAAGAAATTTGAAGCATCAAACTAAGACATTGAAAAAAACACAAAAAGAGGTAGTGAGGTGAGATATGAAAATGATAGATGGATAATGTGGGAAGTGGAATGGACTTATGTATCATGGTCACATGAAGTTCCTTATGGATTTTGATGGTTAATATGACATGATAACATTCATCCTTAGTCCAAATTAAAAAAAAACCCATTCAATGACTTCACATTGACACTCTAAGACTAGTCCATCCCCTCAAGACACAAGAGCATCCCCATAGATCAATCACCATTCCTTAAAGAGGAGAAAAAAGAAGTAGGATGTGAGATGGACCTTAGTTAGAGGGGACCTTTAGGCATGGGTAACATGTCTTTCTAGTCCCATAACTAGTGTTTGTAGCCCATTTTTTTGTCTAAGGGACTTCCTTTGAATTTCCATTATTGTTTGTTTTGGAATTTTGCATGTGAACAACATCATGTAAAGACTTATCTTCCTATTACTGGTCAATAGTGGAATGGTGAGAAATCCATGAAAACACCCATGTATCCAAGAGGATAGGTAAGTACAAAGAGCATCAATTTCCCTTGAAGCCATATCCTTATCTATCCATTTATTCCTTCCCAAGTTTGGAAACTACCAAGGTCACAAGTTCTTTAAAAGTTTCATTTAAGAAGGCAATGCATATTTCCAAAACAATGGAAAACCATAGAATTTTTATGGATGGATGGATGAGGTGGACTCACTACCTATTATCATGAAAAAGAAACCCTATCTTAGTTATCAACATTAAAATTCAAAGATAGAATCTAAACATCAGTAATCAAATAACATTATAGTACAAACCACCATCAATTAACATTTGTAGTTGCACTTTGTCCTAGTGGTCATAAAAGAAAAAAAAAACATAATAAAAGTATAAAAGAAATACAAACCAATTAAAGTATAATATAGAAATAGGTGTAAAATATTTAAGAAAGAGAAAAATATACTAAAAATGATAAAAAAAAAAGGTAAAAAAATTGAGGAACCACATTAATTAATTAGCATAGATGACCATCACCCCATGACTAAGTTGGAAGGGGAGATCTAGAAATTTAAGCATGCATATCCATTCGTTAAGGTGTTTTGGTCATTAGCTCTCGTAGATTCGTGGAAAGGTTTAAGTTATTGCATGTTGATC
>MNCI01019226.1:0-14139 GCA_015680685.1 Gnetum montanum | reverse complement strand
GTTGGGCTTTTACCTATTGCCATTTCTAACAAGGTTACTCCATAGTTGTATACATCTCCATTAGGCGACACCATTCCCCCTCCTCCATACTCTGCAAATTCATTATCATGTCAAAACCAATCCTAAGAAAATTCTTAAAATCTAAATTAGTGCATGTGTAATGACTAACCATAAATATCATGTATAACAGAAACCTCTATTATAGAGGCTTGTAAGGGTAAAGTTTAGGCAGTGTCAAATAAAGGATGATTTCAGAAAATTCAAATAAAGCCAAAGTACCAGGATGTAAGTAGGTACCTGGAGGAATATAACCAATTGATCCTGCAAGAGACAAATTGGAAGATAAGGAAGATACAAAATCAGTGCAGAGGAACTTTGCAATACCGAAATTAGCAACATGAGCAACCATATCTTCATCAAACAAGATGTTGCTATGTTTTATGTCACAGTGGATGATTTGAATACTGATATAATGATGCAGGTATTCTAGCCCATGTGCAATATCCATGGATATATTCACCACCTCTCTGAAGGATAGGTATTCATTCTCTCTCTGCAGGGCTTGTGCCAAACTTCCTTTGGGCATCAGTGGCATGACCAGGGCTTCGTGTGCACCTTCCCAACAAAAACCGATGATTTTTACTAAATTTTTGTGCTTCACCATGTTCAAGGCCTTGCATTCTGAAACAAAACCTTTCAAGGCTTCCTGATTAATTTTGTTAAGGCGCTTAATAGCCACATCAGTTCCATCTCTGAGAGTGCCCCTATATAGGGAGGCCAGGATTGTGGAACCCAGCAGCTTGTTGATGTTGAATCCTCCAGTGGCTTCGCTGATGTCTCTGTAAGAGAACTGATTTCCATAGTTCTTCTTCCAGTTGTCAAATTCACAATTTAACACACCTCTATCCCCTCTATCCTTCAGACTCCTTGTGCAGTAGATTGATACATAGAAAACCAGGAAAATTACCAAAACACGAGCGTAAGCAGCAACTGGAGCAATGATTTTTACCTTGGAATCAGTGTGAGTGTTTGCCATGGATGTGCAAGCAGGTAGCTGTACCCATTCTCCACAGAGCTTCGGATTTCCTAAAAATGATAACTTGTTAAAATGACGAAATGATGCTCCCTCTGGAACTTCTCCACTTAGATCATTGAATGAAAGATTAAGGATCTGAAGCATCTGCAATTTCTCAAGGTCAAAAGGTATTGAACCAGAAATATTGTTCTGGGAAAGGTTCATGGACACGAGGTTCTCCAGGTTGCTCAGAGACCTTGGAATTGATTCTTAAAACTCATTAAATGATAAATCTAGTTGTTGCAAGTTGTTGCAGCCTTCAAGAACAGATGGAATGGTGCCGCTGATTCTATTTGCTGAAAAATTTATGGCTTCAATGTGAATCATCTTACCAATTTCTGCTAGCAATTTTCAATGCAAGGAATTGTGGGACAAATTGAAGTAGATTTGAATATTGTAGAGATTTGCCACTTCCGGTGGGATGGAGCCATCGAACTTATTTGAAGAAAGGTCCAGCAGCTCTAATTTATAACATTGTCCTAAGCTGGGAGGGATCGAACCTGACAAGTTATTATGATCCAAGACTAAACGTCTTAGATTTTTCAGGTTACCAATTGCATCAGGAATTCCCCCCAACAAGTTATTTTGTATTGAAAGCTCGTACAGAGTAGAGCCAAGCCTTCCAATTTCAGAGGGTATGCTGCCTTGCAATTTTTTATTACCGAGAGTAATTCTTTGAATTTTCTTGAATTCTCCCACTGACCCAGAAACACGACCTGTGAGCTTGTTATCAGACAAATCAAGATTTATCAGGTTTTCCAGTTTCCCCAAGGCCTTCCAAGGAATTGGACAGTATATAAAGTTCCCAGTCAAAAGTAGTGTCGACAGGTTGAATGGGAACACTTCTGGCAACATTCCCTTTAGCTTGTTGGAGGATAGATCCAGAACATTTGAGGTGGAGCAATTTGAAAAAGCAGATAAAATAGAAATTGTGGGAGAGCCATCATTTACAAGACGATTGGACATTACCCTGAAAATAGTCAACGACAACCTTCCAAACTACAGAGAAATGACTCCTGTCAGCTGATTTTTATCAAATACAAGTGTACGAAGATTGCTGCAGTTCCCTAAAGATGGAGGAATGCTGCCTATCAGGTTGTTTCCCGACAAGTAGAGAACAGATAGGTTTTCCAGTGTGCCTAGCTGAGAAGGAACATAGCCTGTAAAAGCATTTTGATGCATGTTTACATGGCTAAGTCTAGACATGTTGCCAACTAATTCAGAATATCACCAACCAATTGAGGATTTTCGAAAACATATAGAAACATAAGATTCTTTAGCTTGCAGATTTCTTGTGGTAATGTGCCGGTTATGGGTGTCCGATAAATGTACAACTGTTCCAGAGAAGAGAGGTTTCCTATGGAAGAGGGAATTGAACCAGAGAGATTGTTTGTCTGGAGGGCGAGTATCTGAAGACTAAACACGTGTCCAATGTTGTGAGGAATGCTACCATGCAAGTTATTCTGTGCAATGGACAGTATTTGCAGTTGTGTAAGGTTTGTAAATGTGTCAGGAATGGTACCCTGGAGCCTATTTTCGCATAGATACAAAGTTTGTAGGTTTTTCAAGGTGCCCAGCTGGGGAGGAATTGTACCATGAAATGAATTATTGCAAAGATCCAGGTACGTGAGATAAGATAAATTGCCAAGGGACAAAGATATTGTACCTTGGATTTGCATGCTGTAAAGATCAAGCTTCACCACTCTGCCAGCTGAATTGCATTCAACATTACTCCAGTTGCAGTAGTGCATGGAGTTAGGATGCCAATTAACCAAAGCTCCATTAGGATTAGACTCCACCATTTTCTTGAATATAAGTAAGCTTTCGACGTCATGTTCATGCAATAATTTTGTAGAGTGAAAACTGCCATTCATCATGCAAATGACAAACAAAACTAGATGCCATAATACAACACTTCTACGCAGCATGTTTGCTGTTGGGATCTCCAACTTAACCTAAACGTTGCAGAGTGTTTGGCGTCACTGGCTTGGAATGCTGAATTTAAAGACTCTCAAGGGAAAGTTCATGTTGTGCATCATATTATTATTTGACTCAATGACCAAGCCACCAGTGGCTCTGATTATTATTGGACTCAATGACCAAGCCACTGGCATCTCTCATGTTAGTCTAGACGCGCTTCCTCATTGTTGTGCATTATTAGCACTCATTTGGACTTTTGTGATCCTACTTTAAAATTAATTGAGTGGTGGGCCTCCTTGTTGTTGTTACAACTACATTGCATTAATTACGGAATCAAACTTTTCATGCCTTGAGAGGGCTTATTCTTTGTTCTTTTGATCATGCATTAAGACTCTTCTCAAATTGCTTCTTTGAAATTAAGTAATGGGGCTATTCTATTAACTTTGCTCGCTCTTCTCTAAAATCAAATAAGTAGTGAACCTTTTCTTTGTTCTTTCTACCTTACTATGACTTTTCTAACCTTAAACTAGTGTGCCTTTTCTTTGTTCTTCTAACCCTACTATGATAATTATGTACTCAAATTTTTCTACTCCAGAAATCATGCTTAGATTTTTCTTACCTTGACCCTTCATCAGGTTATAATTTCAAGATTTTAGTAGGTATCAAGAGGAGATTCTCTAACTTTTTTAAAAAAGTAGAAATATATTTTGTTTATTGTTAAAAAGTGTCATGAGTATACAACATCATCATCATAGCCTTGTACTAACAAAATATGAAGGGTTACATCAGATCTCTTTTGTCATTATGAAAAGCTAGATCTTTATTTATTTACAATTTTTTCAAATCATCTTCAATTATTTTTTCAATCTTTTTATGTTCCTTTTCATATCTTTTTTGGAATAGTGATGTAGGAAGCTTTTCTATAGGCTCATTATCTAATCTATTGTGTACATTCCCCAACCATCTAAGACATCATCCTTATAGCTTATTTGAAATAGAAGCAACTCAAAATATTTCTCTAATATATAAAAATATGCAATCTATTATTATTATTATTATTTGTAACATTCAACATCCATCAAAGCATCTACATTTTTGCCATATTGATTTGTTATTCATTCTTCTTTTGTATTCGTCAACATTCATCACCATAAAATATAGCAAGTATGATGGCTATCCTATTGTAGTGAGCAACCTCTTACCATTGAATTGTCATGTTTACTTTACTACTATTTATGTTGTTGTCCAAATTGCATTCCATAAATTCTTGTATTGATTTTTAGTCCTAACCTTTTAGCATCTAGAAGTTAAATTGCAATAGACAATGATGATACGATGATATAAAATTTATCATAGTTATATAAAATCTTCAAAATTTACACGTTAGTAAGCTTACCTTAAATTAAATTAACTCATATATTTGACAAGGTGAATCTCTTTTTTAAAGCTTTAAACTAAAATCTAATGAGCTATGCATGTGTCATTGCATCTCATAAATTATTGGATATGGTTTGGTTTGATTCAAGATAACTTGGTGCATTCATTTTTAAGAATTTAATGCTCTTAAGGAAATTTTTGTAAGTGGTCTCAATTGGAAAACAAAACGTAAACTTATGTGATGGTAGTCTTGGAAAAGCACATAAACTTGATGCGATGTAAATGAGCCCCGGTGCCTTAGAGGTGATGTGATGTATATTAGCCTAACAGAGACAAGAGTGGAAGTGGAATTTCATTTCTTTTTGTGGGTATTACCTTCATTGGCAGACTTAGTCCTCGATCCTTCATTGGTCTCCCCTGAATCGTTGCGGATTGGTTAGTCTTTCTTGAATTGTTGCAGATACAAGTCCATAACCATAAGTATTCGCATTCATATTTTACGATGAAAAGCACGAATAACAGCACCATAGTAATGATGATTCTAATGGTGTAACTGTCCCCTGATTTTTGAGTTTTACTTTTCTATTATCAGTATCTACACCATGCTAGAGGACAAAAATGACGGGTTATAAATGGAGGAAACATGTTCACTTTCAAAATTGCGGAGAAAACGAGTAACGAGTCTTCTGCGCCATGCACAAAATTTTCGTCAAGTATCTTTTCAGGAATACGCATTCACTTTCAATGCTAAAATTGTGAGAAAACACGTATAGCATCTTGTGGGTCCATGTACAAACATTTCGAGAAGGTTCACATTTACTTTGACCTAAAAGAAACCGGAGAACAATTCACGTTCATTGAATGCCAAAATTGCGGAAAAAATGTCTACCGCTTCTTCTCAGCCCATGCACAAAATTTTCGAGAAGCTGCCTCCAGAGACTTAGTTCAAAAAAGACCAAAAACAGATGGTAGAGGGTAAAATATGGTTTTTTTATAGAGATCTTAGGTATTCGCCTAACCATATAGTTGAGAACGAGCATTATGTGAATTATCATTCACCTCATCCTCTAAATGCAATGTACCTACAAAGTTTTCACAAGAACAAAGTAGTTGCTGCAATATTGTGGCTTTTCTGGATCTATGTTATTTTCCATTTCAGCTTTATTTATAACGACAGTGTTAGCCCTAGCCCTGGACCCATTGACTGTTTCTATCTTGAGTCTTGTGACTGTAATCATCCTTCTCCCGGTTTCAATTAAGGATTACCCATAATGGCTATGTTACCCCTAGCCTTATGGCTGTAATCATCCTTCTCCTAGATGCAATTACTGCTCTCGTGGTTACCTTATGTGATTTGATGGTTAAAGCTTATTGCTCTTGGACTGTGCGGAGTATCTTGCCACCAAACTTATGCTGGATTTACTGTTGTGCTAAATTTATAGGGCAGGGCGATTGGAATTTATATGCTAAACGTTAACAGTCAGACAGATAAGCACGTTTAAGAATCCAGAGAAAAAAAATCTGCCCGTGGGGACGAGTCTCACTTAAGAACTCCAAAAAACCACTTTCAAGATGGTTGATTTTTGAGCTTTCCATGATTTTGTTTTTATCCAAAAGGCTCCAATGAGTATCTACATGTTTTGGAGTCCAAGCATTCAATTGAAAGAAGTTTTGTGTTTATCGGCCAGTAAGTGAGCATGAAAGTCATTATGTTTATGGATGTTAACATGATGCGATGTAAAGCATAAGATACACATGTACACAACATAAAATTGTTGTGGTTAAGAAACTTTCTAGGATACCTTGGAACATCGCCCTTGTGACCATGATTGTAAGTCAAATCAATCAAACGTGCATTATTTGGGCCTTTCTATGAACCTTGGAACCATCCCCGCTGCTACGGCTACAAGAAACTTCAAGTCAAATCAATCAATATTTACATAAACACTTTTTCTATAGAGCAGGCCTTGGAACCATCCCACTTCCACTTCCATGATTAAAAGAAACGTCAAGTCAATCAAGATTTGCATAAACGTGGTCTTTCTGAAAAGTCACGTCAATCAAGATTTGCATAAACGTGGTCTTTCTATACACTGGGCCTGTCTATGAACATTAAAACGATCCCCACTAAGTCAAGTTAAACGAGCTTGCAAGAAAAGTCAAGTCTGTCACATGTTATAGTTTTTGGATTTTCTATGAACCTTGAAAGCATCTGGTAATGAGCCAAGTCAAAATGGAAATTTTTATCATGTTCAGGGGTAACATTTGCACGTTAGCATTGACGATGGTTTGTTCATCAGCGTAGCCTAATTTTACGGCTTCACGATTTATTTTAAGTTTTCTTTCTCCAGAAATTATACGTTATTTTTAGAAGTACATTTTCTCATCCTCTCTGTGGATATTACGAGGCAATTAAAGGACGAGCTCAAACACTAATAAAATATGCACATTGCATTTCATTCCTTTAAGATCCTTCCTTACTTGCATTACCAAAATGAAGAGACAAAGCTTCCATGAACGCCAATCCGTTGCTGCAATTTTATAGAATAATTTTAGGGCTCTTCTCTGATTCTCACGTTTAGTTTGAATGATTTTAACTAGTTTAACTATATATTTATAATATATATCTATTATTTAGCTCGAGAGAATCTTATATATTTTACAAATTAATAAAATCTCGAATTGATTTATTGAGAATTGATATTCATATTGAAAACCAAAATCAAAATGACTGTACCTTATTCAATAATAATTCTTGTGAAAATTACTATTAATTTGATTTATAGTGTCTCTTTTCCATGGCGTAGACTTTACATAGAATTTTTTTTCTATGGCCTGGACTTTCCATGCACTGTATTGGTCTCTCGGCCAAAAATATTGCCTGCCAAGAAACAGGTTCTTGCAACTTGGAAGCTACAACATGCGTATTTTCCCCCAAAGCAGGAATCACTTGGTTGGTTGGAATCACTTAGTTGGTTGGCATGTTGCAGGAAAAAACTTGTATCATTTGTTTTTTTTTACCCTTATTAATGCTTAGTCAATTTGTATTTTTCAACGAAAATGTAATAACCGTTCCATATATCTGATGGGTCTTTAGACTTAATAAAGCTTCAATTTTGTCTTCCTCACTTTTAAAACCATTTTAATTAGACATGTTAAAGATTATATAGGTTTTATTTGCATGTAAATGGTTGTTCAAATAGTTATAAGAATATTTTTTTATTATTCATAGTTTGCATATTTTTTCTTTTCAAAAATATTTTTAGAATTAAATTTACTCTGCCTTTTAATCTTATAACTATATTTTAAAAAGTTTGGATTTGCTGAAGTTTAGAGCCCTTAAAAATCATAATTTTGGGAGACTTTGGATAGTGTTAGTGGTTGCAAAATTTTGCAAGAATTGCAAAAGAATTGTGATAAGTAAAATTGTAAGTCTAGATTTCAGAGAAATCCTCCAAAGATATTAAAATTATGTTTTAAAAGTAACTGTATCATAAATAAGTTTATATCAACGTTTCTATTTATTAAAAATAGATAAATATATCATTTTTGTAAAATTCAGTATATGAAATAGACGTAGATGTATCATGTCGTTAAAGGTCAAAATTGCTTTGGAACGTGATTGCGTTTGGGAATTGTGAACCAGAATCAATAATGCTCTGTTTATGAAAATTCGTTAAGAACCGTAATCCTGATGAAGCATGATGATTAATTTCCAGTATTTTAACTAATTACTAGCAGGAAAGATTCGCAAACTCAAATGATTTCTCTCCTGATGACATCTGCCCATCCTTAACTATACTGGCTCTCTTATTTTCTATGAATTCTCTAATTACTGTAACCTTCTGTTTTATCTGAAACTTGGTTTTAGTTCTCAGATTTTGAATTTGTTCTGTATCAGAAAAAGCTCCTAACCCATGCTCACATGTTCGCATCTTTTTCTTGAAAAGAAGTCGCATGGCCGTCAAGGGAAACGGTAAAAAATGAGGGAAAAAAACTGAAAGTGATTTATGCACCTTGTTCATTTAATCTTGTAAAACATCATTGCTTCTCTGTTTACAATTTCATTCCATTTGAAGTCAACTATGACGAGGAAATCGACACTTCAAAATAGGACCTCTGTTTCTTGCTATGTTACGTGTCTCTGCACGTAAGCAACATCCAATAAAGAGGCCAGTCATTCCGAATAACACTTGCCCCCCACCCCCCCGCCCCCCCGTCTTACTACGGAAGTGTCCACCCAAAAAAATTATAAAATCAATAATCATACTTGTGGAGCAAAGAATCTTAAATTAGGAAATAGGTTTTGGAACTAAAATTCTTACTTTGGTAATACAAGGCTATAATATTACACAACAAAAATGGAAGAGCCAAGCTTGCATGACAAATGATTGTTTGGACAGTGCATTAGAAAAATTTGCAATTTGAAATGAGGATTAAGGATATTTTAAAATGAGTTTATGAGCCTAAGGTGGGTTTAGGAGACGAATGTATTTGGAATACTAAATTTCACTTTTTATATTAATTTTATAATAAAATTGATAGTGCACATGTGTCATATTACAATCTTACAAATTGATAGTGCACATGTGTCACAATGAGAGATGGCCATGGAGACTAATTTATAGAAAGCTCTAGAGGTATGAACTTCAAAGTCTACACGTTTTTGTTTGAGTATCACCTTGACCCATTAGGACATAGAATACAAGTGTGTTTTTCATGATGGTGCTTATAGAAGCCATACCAACAATGATTATATGTTCTATATAATTGACATTGGAAAATTACTAAAGCTATCTTATTATATAAAAAGGGGGATAAAAATAATTTGAACGATTATTAAATGATTATTGTGAGAAATATTTTTGCTAAGTTGTTGGGCACAATGCTAGAAAAGAGAATCAATTATTGGGCTAAAAGTAACCAAGTTAGGGCAAGATGTTAAGCAAACAACATCACTCCACTATTGATCATTTAGTTATTCTTAGACACTACATAGAGTTTGCAAAAATGCCTACTAAAATGATTCAGTGATTTGTACAAAACTATGGTTGCACTTGCATAAAATTGGCCTCCCTTCACATTTCATTACAACTCAAAGATTGTATGAAGAAGTGATTATTGAAATTACAGACAATAATTCAAAGAAAAATTTGTTGACATTTCCAAAGTTCAAAACATTTTGAATATTTTATTAAAAACCTTTGTTTAGCTTGTATCCTGAGACTTTACCCCAAAAACTTTGTGCTCCATGAAGAGGAAAATATAATAGCTTTTGCTATTTAAGGGGTTATGACTCCTCTTGCATTTTGATGTAGAGAGTCCATAGTAGCTATGGTAATATTGGAAGAGGGATATGGGACAAAAGGTTGATCAATTCTATATAAGATGGACCCTTTCAACTTGAAAAATCATTTCTTTATATTTTGTTTTTTTTTTTAAAAAATAGAATCTTTGTACATGATGAGTGGCGAGGTACCCCTACACTCAACCATACGAATATGAGCGTTTCACGCACGATCCGGTCATACTCCAAGGACTAAGTGCTTACGCACCTAAATGGAACACTTAGGGTTAATCAATCGTTGTCTTCTCAAACTTACTTGTATTGTCACAGTTGTATGGTTAAGTAAGCTTGAGGTATATGATTTTTATAACTTTGGTCTTTTTATGTCTTCTGCTAATACAGTAGAGGGAGAGAGAACTAAGTGGCTAATTTATCTTAACTATTCATTAACTAGTTTCTAATTGTTCCTAACACCAATATCCGTTCCCACTTTCTGTACGCATCCTAAACCAGTGCAACGCTGCTAGGATTACCAAACACTGATCGTTACTTGGTTACCAAGTGCTACACGCATGCTCGAAGCGGTCATACTGAATGTACTTAACTAAGAGGGTCGAAGGTTGAGAGAGATATTAATTAACTAGGAAAGCATTAAACATTCAATAATAATTAATTACTAATTAGCTTAATTTGTATGCTGCAAGGTTTATCATAAAGTTCGTCTTTATTGCCATACACAAATGTGTGTGCTCAGGTACAAATTGCTCGAATAAAGATCCATTCACTCTATGACTGCTATTGTGGGCACACAGAAATTATTCTAACTCTGGAATGACTAAACTGCAAGAATCTGGCTAAGGGTCTAAGGCTAACTCCCTTGAACAAAGGGTGCCACCTCTTATTTATAGATGATGAGGCAGGACATGATATTGCGGCTCATCATACCCCCATGACTGAATGAAAACTCGTACTCGAGTTCCTTACAAAATATTGGGAAGGTATGGGATTATTGACTTGAATGACAACTAATGGTGAATGGGGTGAAATGTGAACGAATCAACATTACAATACATGGCAACATTAGTGTTCATAACTACAAGAGTGAACACTATACACAATTGACATCCAGGCTTATTTGGCAACTGAGAGAGAAGAGAGAGAGAGAAAAGAAAGGAGAAGACGTGTTGCTGCGATGCCAAGATTGCGCCTTCCTTTGTCCATCCATGCACGCACCATCAATCTTGTGCCTTGCACAATTGTTCCAGCACTAGTCCATCCTAAGTGTTTCCTCCAGGTCCAATCCATTGTTGTATGATTGCTATATGCACACACAACACAGTCACATATGAGCAAGGATAAGTAAATTACAATACAATCGATACCTTGCTTCAATGTAAGGTCCATTGGCTGAGTTGTGATATGGCTGATATGGATTCTAGAGATATAACATTGGTGACGACCCAAGGTGTAGGGGTTAGGAGAAATGGCAACCAAAATGGCAACCAAAATTAGATGCCATAATACAGCACTTCTACGCAGCATGTTTACCATCGGATTGTCCAACTTATCCAAAACGTTGCAGAATATTTGGCCTCACTGGCTTGCATTGCTGAATTTAACGACCTAGAGGAGATGGATCAGATGCTTGGAAGAGTCTTGGATTGTGGTGCAACTTTGAAGATCGTCTTATGGACAGCGGACGAGGCTGCCACCTACCCTGATGGGAATCCAAGGCTTCCACCTACCCTCACGTGTTACCAAGGTTGCGTGTCTAAATAAATAGAGAGCTGCTTCTTACGTCTATGATTTTTAACGTTCCGCCGTAGAAATTGACGAAGTAGCGGGCCCCTTCAAAGCCTGCTGCAACAATTACGTACTGAGAATGTTCAGTGCTCCGACTCAGACTTCTTTGACCTTGTCCCCCATATGCACAGGTCACATGAGCTGTGTTTTGTAATAGTTGAAGTGACGGTTGAAAATCGACGCCATTTTGGATTTATACCGAAAAATAAAACAGGAATTAGCAAATATCGTTACACATAAAAGTTTTTTGTAAGCAGTATTAAGCAGGGAAAAATCATGTTTGGAATGTCCCTGGTCTACGAATGTTCTGCAGGTAGAACGTTTAGCATATTTTGGCATCAAAATGCAAAAAAGATACCAATAACAATTTTTTATTTTATTCTAAAATATTGTCAAAATGATTTGCAGATGTTTAAAATATCTCAAGAATAACAAATTTATCCATAACTTTCGATACCGTGAAAGCTGAATGTCTTATGTATAATTATTCTTTCTCATGTACCCGTTGCATCCCCATGACATTTTAAAAAACCCATGGCATCCCTTAAGATATTTAAGGATACCTCGCAACTTTTCCGATTCCTAGTCTCCTAGAAACAGGTGAAACACTGCTTGCAAGTCTTATCTGAATAAACACCTTGAAATTCATTTATACAGAAAAATAAAATCAGAATTAGCAAATATCCTTACATATAGAAGTCTCTTCTTAGTATTATTTGAATAAGGAATTTGAAATTGGTATGAAAAGTTCATCATGAGCAGACCACAAGTTGATTTTGATCATAGTGAAATCTGTATTGAATGAAATCTATATTAACTAAGAGTTATGGAAGAGACACCATTTACCCCTATAAAACATATTGGGGAGATAATACATATTAATTATAATGTGTTAGCAAAATTTTTGTTTTTAAATTTTATCCTTAAATGGATATTGTATACTACCATTTGTAAAAACTCATTTGGCAGGCAAAGTAATTGGGCTGAATAAGCTCTACAATTTTAGTTGAATAAGTAAAATAATAGCATACATTCATTAACCTAAATAATGTAAATTTACTACATTTCAAAGGACTTTTTAACAGAGTTATAATTGTTATTAACATGATGAAACCATGGTAGGCAAAAAAGGATGCAGATTTATTGCCCTTATTAACGCAGACAAGTGAGATGCACGTGAGCTCATTTTGAAGTATGAAAGTTATAAAATAGTATCATATACATTATTTTTATGGTTAACAACTTGTGAGCTATTGCAAATCAAAATTGTAGACCATGATGATATGAGATTTACCATAGTTGCTGATATTACATTTTCAAAATTTGATTCTGTAAGCCAAGAACTTCTAACTTATGTATTTGACTATAAGTGTAAATCTCTTTTTAAAGTATAAAATTATAAGCGTAAATCTCTTTTTAAAGTATAAAATTAAAATGAACTGAGCTTAGCATGTACCATTGCATATTGTAAACCACAATGTGGTTTGATTCAAAATAACTGATTGCATTCATTTTTAAGAAGTTTATCCAAGAAAATTCTTGTGTTTCTTCCAAAGGATGAAAACTACGGGTTCTAAATCAGGAAAACGCGTTCACATTGAAAGTCAAAATTGTGTAACTCGTTTTCTGGGTCCATGCACAAAATGTTTGAGAAGTTTCTTCCAAAGGACAAAAACAACAGGTTCTAAACCTGAAAAATGCATTCACTTTGAATTGTGGAGAAAACGCATAACGCGTCTTTTGAACCCATACAAAATTTCTGAGAAGTTTCTTACAGAAACTTAGTATAAAAGGACCAAAAACGGTAGAAGGTAAAGGATGGGTTTCTTATAGAGATCTTAGATATTTGCGTAAGCACACTGTGCAGAACGACTGCAACGTCAGTTTTCCGCATTACGTGAATTATCGTCCGCCTCAGCCTCTGAATGCAATGAAGCTACAAAATTTTCACAAGAACAAAGTAGTTGCTACAATGTTGTGGCTTTTCTGGATCTATGCTATCTTCTGTTTCAGGTTTACCGATAGTTACAGTGGTAGTGCTAGCCCCCATTATAGTGGTAGTGCTAGCCGGCCCCCGCCGCCCCTTACCGGGTGCACTGTTGCTCTCCTGCGTCTTGTGACTGTAATCATCCTTCTTGCACATGCAAGCCCTGATCTCTCCATATTTCTAAGGTTTACCCATAATGGTTGTGTTACCCCTGTATCCTGGGTTTTATGAATGTAATCATCTTCTCCCGGATTCAATTACTGCTCCAGGTTAAGTGATTTGATGGTTAAAGGTTTACTGATATGATTAATAAAACGCTGCTAGATCTACTACGTTGTAACCGACATCTTTTCTATATCAAAAAATTTATGATAGTTTCCATCGTTCAGTTTCTTGTAAATGTTGCCGGAATGACACCAACACCAAAGAATAAACAAGGCCTGCATCTTGGAGTTTACGGCAGTAGCCCTTTTAACCATTGTTAAAATTTTTGGGAACATTGTTTTGACTTTTAAATAATAATAAACCTTGTAAGATCTTTAAACATAATTAAAAATGAAATTAAAATTTTATCTCCCAGCTAGAAATATATTTGCGATGAATTTTGAAAATATCCTTAATAAAATTATCAAAGTAATATTTAGGACAAATCAATTAAATTTGCAATCTTACAATTGCATCTATATTTAA
>MNCI01019215.1:107988-123225 GCA_015680685.1 Gnetum montanum | reverse complement strand
TTACGTGTGGTGATCCCAGTAACGATTAGCATTTGGTAGCCACAGTTGCATAGTTCAGGGTGTGTCCGGTAAGTGGGAACGGATGCTGACGCTAGTTAATTTAGACTTAGGACATTAGTTAGAGTTAGTTAGTTTCTCAACCCTTTCCCTCATAGCTTAGGAGATAAACTAAAAAATACCAAAAGAATTATATACCTCAGACTTTCTTAACCATACACCGTGACACATACAAGCAAGCCTGGGAAGACAACGAATGATTAACCCCAAGTGTTTCTTGTGGCATTAAGGCATTTAGTTTGCAGAGTTCGATCGGATCGCATGTACACGATCGTATTCGTATGGTTGAGTGTAGGGGTACCTCGCCACTCATCATTATGTTTGCTATTTAATTTCTATTAATTACTTAATCACTTAAAACATTAAAGGAAATTTCTTGAAATATTAAATGCTTAAAGAAAACAATTACACCTATCCAAGAGTTGTAAGGTTTGATCAGAAAGCTCATCTTTATTGCCACACACATTGAAGTACTTAGGTAGAATAATGCTCAAATAAAGATCTGTACACTTTTTGACTCCTACTACGAGCATTTAGAAAATATTCTAATTTCTAAATTGAAAAACTACAAGAACTTTGTTACAACTATGAGACTTAGTATCATAAATGTAGTGGAAGGTGAATAATGTTTTATCAAAATCTTTTAAATCAATACGAATAATAAAATTTATATTCTAAAGAAATAATGTAAACTTTTCTATACCTTTTACTATAGCTAAGAGCTCTTTATGGGTATTATGGTAATTTTGTTGGAATTCATTGAATTTTCTAGAAGTGTATCTACAAATTCTGACCACATTCTCCTTTTCATTCTTTTAGATGCACCCCAAAACTTATACGATGCATCTATCTCTATAGTAAGCCTTTCTTCAGAGGGAAGTTGGAGTTTTTGTAGTTTAGAACATTGTTTTTTAATATGTGAGATAGTTTGTGTATGTTCTAAAGACCAGGGGGGCTTATTTAGGCCTAGTTGCTCATTTAAAATTTTTCTACCTTGAGCAAGATGTTCATAGAAATCTAAAACATAATTAATACACCCTAAAAATCATTGGAGTTGAGTCTTATCTTTGAGTTCATTGGGGAAATTTTTTATAGACTCAAGTATGTGGTCTTGTAAAGCTATGGTTCCTTGAGTGATTTGCAATCTTAGAAACTCAATGCTATCTTTTGTGATTTGCATTTTTGTAGGTGATAGTACTAATCCATTTTCATTAATAACCTTTCAAAAAATTTCCAAATGTTCTAGGTGTATTACCAGAATATCATCGATGTATACCATTATGAAGGGATATTGTCCAAAGATCTCATCCATGGATATTGGAATATTGATGGTGCTATTTTGATCCCAAATGGTAAGATAGTTCATTCATAAAGACCACCTAGAATAGTGAAGGCTATTTTCCATCTATCTTGTGTTTGGACCTGTATCTACTAGAAACTAGATTTTAGATAAAATTTTAAATATATATTAGTATGTAGTAGCCTTTGAAAGAGATCTTCTCTGTTTGGTATGGGATGTTGTACTAGTTTAATTAGATCATTAAGAGGCTTATAATTCACTACAAGTCTCTTTTTACCTTGCACCTATTCATTTGTTTTGTTCACATAGAATGCTACATGGGAAAATATGCTAGTGCTAGTTTGTATCAATTTTTTGTCTAGTAGCATTTGAATTTCCTTATCTTATTCTTTCTTCAAAGATGGAGGCATCCTTATATGATGAGCTTTTGATTTAATTTTGATATTATCTTACAAATCAATACTACACCAATGCTCCTTGTTTCTAAAGATAGTGGAATCCTCATTAGCAAATTCAAGTAACCGTATTTGCACTTGTCTAAATTGGTCTTTGAGTTTTTCTACATTTTTAACTACCTATTGCATTTTCTTTAGCTTAGGTTCTATGTCATTTTGGAACCTACTTTTGTAATATCTTTGTCTATAAAATTTTCTATTTCCTAATAGAACATAATATCTACCTATCGTGTAAGGTTCTAATAGTTCTAAATTATCAGTGCCTATTAGAAGGTCATATGATCTTATATCACAGTGGCAAACTTCTAATTTAAGAATTCAGCCCTCATGAGTTTTTATAGGCATTGTGGCCTTGAATTTCATAGGTAACTTTTGGGTATTAAAGGTAACATATTTCTTTTCTTTTCTTTCCCAAAAGTGAGATGGGATTATACTCCATCTGGCTAATGAAACTTCTACACGACTGTCAATAAGAGTGTCTACCGGGTAAGCCTTATGACCATCTAATTTAGTTGTAAATGTACAAATAGGCAACATAGTTAGTCTATTGTTATTAACCAAGTTGACAAGCATAGCTTGATATTCTTCTTGATATTGTTGCCTTTGGAAGCTTTCTTCTATTTTTTCCAATTCGATAACTTCGTTTGATGCCCATTGTATGAATATTCTTAACTGAGAGATTTATTATGTTCTGAATAGAGGTTCATCTAATAATGGAATTTTATTAGAGATCTTCTAATGCTCACTACTAGATTTGTCTAATTTACTTTGCTCTGTTGGCTCTGAGTTTGGTTGTGTTTCCTAAGGTTGAGAGTCAGGGTACTTGAACCATCATTCCTCAATGAAATACCTTTGCTCCTCTAGCTCTATATTCTTGTATTTTATCTTCCTTTTTAATGACATACTTTTGTTAATGTCATCTATAGATTGTTTAGCTAATTGATTTTCTAACTTATGTAGCTATTGCTTTATGTTCTTGTAGGTGGAATCTCTTTCTATAGGATAAATAGAGCTAGTGTCAAAGGGGTTTTCTTCCTCTCATTCTACTAGTTCTAAAATAATGGTGAATCGTGAAGATCTTAGAGAGTAAGGTCTCTGGGTATCTATGTGCTTGAAAGGGTGTTGATTGTGTCCACAATTCATATGACAGTAGATTACGTCAGAGTCATCACTATCATTATTCCCCTCATCTGAAAAAGAAGGTTCTAAATAACTAATAGTATAATTAGAGTATTCATCAAATTTGATGTAGATATCTTTGGGTTCAAATTCTATAGTTGGATCCAATGTAAACTCATAATATTGTTCAAATAGATTATAATGTTCAATAAAATTTACTTGTCTTGAATATTTATCTTTCTTTAGGACAGTTATGAGCAAAGTGGTTACCTTGGCATAGAAAGCATTTAATGTTTCCTTTTGGAAGCTTTTGCTTTCTTTATTTGAACATACCTCTAAAAGGGTAAGAATGTTGCACCAAAGGTTTTTGTTCCCAACCCTATCATTGTTTAAAAGATCTCTTGGATCTATGAGATTTGTGTTGAGTTTTTGAACAAGAGGAATTCTTTTCTTTGGCATTCCATTTTTGAGACATCCATTGGTCTTTTGGATAAATACTTTTACAAAATGATTTTCCTAATTTATAATTAATTTTTTTCATCATGGATTGGGCAGTGATATCGTGATAGAGTTCTTGATTAACATCTTCGATAAGTTGTCTAATATAATCGAAACTCATGTGGTCTAAAGTCCTATTTTGGTACTTTATTTCTTATTGGCATTTTTCATTAAAGACTACAGGTAGAGCTCCTAAAAGATGTTCTTTGGTGGCTGTATCATGCATTAATTTACCAATATAATACCAATCTTCCATTTGATTTAGGAATGGATGCATATCTTGGATTTTATGTAACCTAGTTGCAAAATATATCTCTCTACATAAATCTATATAATTATATTTATTTCCTAGAAATTTCTTTGTAATAACATTAGCAAATAAGCTTGATGCTCCTGATAGTAACTTTCATTTTATATTTGTGTCAATCTGGTTCCACCATCTATGCAAGTTACCAACAAAGTTAAATACATTGTTTTGTATGACATGCTTTACTATTTTCTTATCAAGAATAACCTGTCATCGATAAATCAAGGCCCAACAAAATAGGAACCTTAATGTTTAATAGATTTTAAATTGATTTATAATAATTTCTAATGTATATCAAAATTGAATTTCAAACACTATGTGATGTGGTCTTTTAATTATAATTAAGATGAAAACTATCAATAAGTAGTTTCATAGAGTGGTATACAATCAAATTTTCTAACTTTTGTATATGTACAACAATGAATATTCATTGTCTTTACGATGGCTCTAGCATGCACTTTAAACACTTACATTCAACTCAATTTTCATGCTTGTAATGTAGATTATAAACAAAGCAAAGAAATGAGTTCATTAAGACAACTTTTAAGGTGATAAAAGGTCATATTTACATATGAAAGTACAACAAAATCAAGTAAAAGTTTAAAGATAAGAAGGCAAAAGTCAAAGTCCAAGTGAAGACAAAATAGCACTATTTGAATTATTATAATACATAGAACAAGATAAAAAATTCCATTTATTTTTCTTTTTCAAAAATATTTATGGTGAATATAATTAAATAATGGCCTCAATCTCTTACATCTTCTAAATTTCCAACCCATTTTCCATGAAAATAGGTTTGTTCCATCATATATGATTATGGCCCCATCAATTAGCTATAAATATATGGGAAAATAATGAGTGTATGTGAGACTTTAGTAATAAGATTGCATGTGTTATATAATTTTTCTAATGCATCAATTTTGTCAACATTTCATGAATGTTTTATCTTCACCAATTTTTGTTGATCAACAATTCATTCATTATTTTTATTCATCATTCAACAATCGTTAATTTATTACTAGCATTCTCATCAATCACTTCTCAATTCATCTTATCATCAAATTACCATCATTAATAATATCACCAAAGTATTTTCATCAAATTCATTGCGTTGAGTTTCAACATATTATCTAGAAAACTAAAGGTCATTAAAGTGGGACTAATTGATTTCCCCGCAAAATTGAAATCAATTGAATCCATTCTTCATCATAGGTTATTTAGTAGCTTAGAACAACTTCAAAAAATCAAGTTTCATTCAAATTTGACTTCATCATCTTCAAAAATTCAGGTTTTGTGCAGTGCCATGACCTAACCACAACTTGTGGTATTTACGAAATCAAATCACAAGGTCACCATTACTCATGGCTATAAATTTTATCACAGAAGGTCAACCACGACTCCATCATGACTCATGATATTATTCCAAGATCTATGATGAAGCATTTTACCAAAATTAAATAGTTTTAAGTGATAATTTTTTAAGCCAAATTTGTTTGATCAAATGAACTTTAATTGAGTTGAAATTTTATAGACAAATAAATCTTTTCAAGATATTTTCAATGAGACCAAGATAACCTCAAAACTCAAAATGACGAGGGGCATATGAGCTTCTAAAATTGATCCAAAAATTGAGTTTTTTTTTTCTAAACCACAACCCATGATTAGCTCATGGCCAACATACCATGACTTGTAGTGAATATACCATGACCCATGATATCCTTAATTTTAAAATTTTTAACTATTTTTTAAAATTATGATCCATTGTTTGCTCATGGCATAAAGACTATGACTTGTGTTGTAATACCACAACTCATGGTAAATAAAATTTCAAACATTTTCATCAATTTTTGTTGAATTTTAAGAAATTTCATTAAGAGATTCATCTTCAAAATTCCAACAATTTAAAGATTCACATGAACCATCATGTTCTTTATTAACATCATGGTTGATTAATTAGTCATAACTAAACAAAATTAATAATTTAAATAACTACATTGTCAATTATTAAGTTCATTGTGATAGTGTGCCACCATATAAGATGATTTACAAATACTCATAATGAACAATTTCTAAGAATGTTAAACTTTATAAAAGTATCAAATCTTAATACCATACATTAAGCTTAACCTTAAAAAATAATCATATGTGCATTACTATGTAGTTAACCTNAGCTTAACCTTAAAAAATAATCATATGTGCATTACTATGTAGTTAACCTAATATTTTTAAATGATTTAGAATTATATATTTACCAATATTCACTTAGTAATTTTTCCTCTAATACCTCAACATAGAATTAAGAAATTTCTTTGTCACTAACAATGAAGTATTGTAGATATCTCTACAAATTTTATTGTTAAGAGGTAGTAAGACTCTTGATTTGGAAGTTCTAAGTTATTAGTTTGAATCTAATAGACAATGCTTAGCTATAAAGTTCTAATTGAACTGTATATCTTGGGGTCTACCTATATTTCAATTATTTTAGGATCCACCACCCCTCCCCCTACCCCCACATTTTCCAATTGTAGTAATGATCAATAGCCTAAAGCTATACTAGGAAGACCATTGTTGCTTGCAATAAGAACCTCCAATATATCACTATAATGCACAACAAATTCATTATTGAATGTGTAATTTTGAACTCCATCAACTTAGCTTTTGTTTTACCATGCACTTTTTTCTCCTTAGCCTGATTCTTTTCAACAAGAAACCTTTGATTTTCCACCGCAACCACTTGCTCCTATGCAACTTCTAATTCATGCACAAGGATGATAACCTAAGATAACAAAGCATTATTTTTTTCATCAAGATCTATGTTTTTTACTATGATATCCTTTACTCTATTAACAATCCTAGGTTAGATACTATGGAGGAAACTATCCTTATTTGTTTTAGGATTTGAAGTTGTTGAAATTACTTATCTACCTCATTATGATATTGTTTAATTGATTTGGAAATCTTATTCTTAGCTTTCAATGATTTTTGAAGATTTTTATTTAATTTTTCTTTTTCTACCAAAGCATTAATTAGAGTGTCTCTATCTTTCTTTTGTTTAGAATCTAATGTACTAACCCTAAAGAAATTCTCCTTCATGATATAATAGAGAATTGTTAATTTAAATAGTCATTCCTTACCACAATGGGATGTTCTTTAACTAATGTAGAGATATCCTTCACTACTTTGGATCTAACAGTGAAATTAAATTCATCATTTATGACACTCTCCAAATCCTTCCATTTCAAAAAATCATACAAAATTCAGTAACCAAGTTTTCATTAATGTGTTTTGAAAAATCCAAGTATGTATACATAGTGGTGATCTTATTTTTAAATTGAATGTGATATTAAATTATCTTTACCATTTTTTGTGATAGATAATCACTATCAAGAACTTACCACTACTTCACATGTAATTTGCTTAATTGCTTAATTATAGGATCTTTATTTCTAGATGCTCTTCTTTTGAAAAGGTTTCTACAAATAATCTATGTACTATACCCTTATTTCTAGTTTTTACTATGGTGGTGACATCTCAATCTTTGAATTTTCAAAAAAAATTAACAAATATAGGAAGCAAGTAGCCATAGGAAAAGTGAGGCTTTGAGCTATCATTGTAGATGAAAATATCATTTATCAAGTCATCCTTCAAAATGAAAAACTAATTTACCATGTCTACTCCTTAATTGTTGCATACAAGAGATTCATCTTCTATCAAGTGATTAAATTTTTATTATCCCTCATAGAGATTTTGCATGAGATAACCTTTGTGAAACCATAGAATGACATCTTTAATTAAGCCAACATTACTTGCCCCATGGGAGCCTTGCACATCTCATCCTGATCACTTAACATTTTAAACTAATCTCTAAAATGATATTTGGGATATGAAGAAATCTTCAACATAAAATATGCCTTGACAATCTAGACGAAAAATCACAAGAATCTCTTCTAAAATTTTTCAAACCTCCAAATCTTACTAGATTGAAAAATGAACCATTTGTTATTATATGATCAAATGATATTCTCTACCAAGATTTTATCTTCTAACATCGCAAATTTCACAAATGGAACTAAGCCAAATCACTAAAGCTCAACATTGTAGCCCTCTTTAATCAAATAATTGGACAAATCCAAATCATTTTAGTGTTTCTTAATGTTGAAGTTGAATACTAAGTAGTGCATATACTCCTTCTTATCCAACTAGACATCAAAACTACATGACGTATTGGCCATTACTTCATAATGTATACCCATTGTTAAATGTACTTTAACCTTATTTTCCTTTAGCTTTTCTATCATGGCAATGGAAGAATCATAGCAGATGGTTCTCCTTGTTATATATGATATGAAACATAGTGATAGTGGTGAAGAGGGTAAAATGATCTTCATAGAGGAAGAATAGGTAGAATTTCAATAATATGCTTTCTTTTTATGCTTTGCAATTGTACTATCTTCTCTACTTCAAAAGCCATTCTAGTAAACAGTTGGCCAAAATAGTAATTACCTAAGGTTTTATTACAAACGAAAAATTACAAAATAAAACAAGGTAGTAACACAACATTTTAAGAAAACTACGAATATCTAACTTAATTAATTAAGAAACAAAAAGAGGTAGTAAGTTTATATTCATGAAACAAAATTAAAATCCTCATGTAGAGACGAATAACAAAAGAAAAATTAAACCACCCAATTATAGTGCATGATGAAAAGAAATATAACATGCTACAAATTTAGATTTAATGTAAGAATAGATTTTGAGCTTAAATCTTTATGCACAAGCTTTAAATCGATGCATAATATTTGGAGGGATGGTAATGTGCTTGCTTTTCAAGTTACAAGACTTTGGGTTTGATCCTAGGCATAACAACTTAAAATAGATTAGGCATTAATTGATCAATAAATCCTCCTAGGACTTTACCTTAATAGGATAAATATTGAGCATTTGGGTGAAGATTCTTTACACATTGACTTTAACATCATGAACTACTTTTCATGTTATTCATTGTAAGATAGTAATATTATGTTTGATGAACACCATATAACTCTTTTATTATATAATACTACATCAAGCTCTATGAATTACACTACCATGAAGTCAACTCTAAAATCAAATTTCCAAAGAATACATTATTCTTAGTACAATTTCATGCAAGCCACAATCTCTTTGATAGACTGTGACCTCATGCAAGTTGTACCCTTCTTGTAGTACTAAATTTTCATTGTAAATTTAATAAAAATGGATTTTGACTCAACTTTAAGCCACAACAAGTCACACCTAGCTCACAATTCTTATTGTGACTAGTTACGAGTCACACCTAGGCTGTAGTTACCAATGTGATAATCAAAAACATCTTAATTTAATCTAGATAACTTCAAATTCAAACTATGGACTCTTTATGACTCCTACACCACATGGATAGCAAGCAATTACAACTTTGGAATAGGAGGTTTTCCTATACCAGCTCTTCCATCCCTTAAAATGTAAACTAGGCAACAAAGATTTGGAGGTAGTGATGATCATTAGAAACATCTTAATCCTCTTGATGGATTAGGTGCTCAAACCTCTTTGTATCTCATGTCCCTAAAGCCTCCCTCTTCTTCAAGATTGTTGCCTTCCTCTCCTTGAAAGACTTAAAGTCAAAAATGGTAGCCTTCAACTTTTCCATGCTATTCTCTAAAATTTGATGATCAATTGGCCCATGATAATGCATCAAATATGCAACATTAAAAACAAACTCCATTCCAACATCATTTGGAATCAAAATTTTAGAATATTGTCATTGATTTTGACCTTTATTTTGGAAGGTCTTGTTTTATTTCCCTTCAATTTAGAGAAATTGATCCCCCTTAGTTTCTTCTTCTTCATGTGGATTCAAACAAGGTCATCAACCTTAACTTTGGGTTTTCTTTAGCCTTATTAATCAACCTTCCCTCATTTGGAAATGTAAGTCTTTCATGTCTTGTACAAATTTAGCACTCAAGTATGTCTCTCCATCAAAATGCTTTACATCGTCCAACATCCATGGACTAAAACTATAATTTGCCTCAAAAGGACTTTTTTCCAATGCTAGAATGAAATGCATTATTGTCAAGAAATTCAACGTCCGATAACAAATTTTCCTACCTATTTGGCTAATCATCACAACACCTCAAGATTTTAATGAATATTTATTTAGCACCTTAGTTTTCCATCATATAAAAGATGATGGGTACTCAAAAATTTCAATCTATCCTAAAAATCCTCCACAAGGATATCTAAAATGGCTAGTAAATTTGGAATCCCTATCATTCTCAATGCTTAATGGAATATCATGTAATCTAAGAACATTGATAGGCATTAAAAAAATTTAATTTGATACCCAAAATCCTTCATAAGGATATATAAAACTGACTAGTAAATTTGGAATTTCTATCACTCACAATGTGTAATGGAATGTCATGCAATCAAAAAATACTTTGGAAAATCAAATTTGTGAAATGAGATGCATCACTTACCTTGTTGCAAGGAATAAAAAATGTCATATTGGTAAATCTATCTACCACAATAAAAATAAAATCATTTTCATTCTTAATTTTAGAAATTCCTCTAATAAAATCCATTGAAACACTTTTACATTATGAGAAATAATAAGAAAAATAATATTTTTAATTCTAAAACATAGTGTGAAACCATGCAAGTTGTAAGAGGTTACAATCAGCTTGTTATGAGCTCATGCGAGTAAAAAGCAACTCTCAATTACTTCAACCATGCTTGTAGGAATTCAACTTTTTTATTAGTGTACATTAATGTAGGTCATAACCAATCACAACTTGAGAAGATTGTGGAATGATGTGAGTTGTAACAAGCTTAGACTACATTGTAGTAAATAATTTCACATTGCATGGAGCATCACTTATATAACTCTTTTAGTAGATTTTGTTGTAGCTCTTCAAGCCTTTGATCATCTTGCTTTCATTTTTGTGTGTTAATTTTTGGGAGTATTTTGGTATATCTTTGAATAGAATCATTGTTTATCCATAATGGTTACTTCATTATAAATGATATTTATGTTTTCATATTTGTGTGTGATGTTGCTTCCTAGTTTATAAAAAGTAATTAATGATATCCTACATAGTAATGTTTATTATTGCTAGGCCTTTGGTAAAGTGATTAACATTTGAAGAAAAAGAGTATTGATGAATGGTGAATTTGTTTTAGAGTAAAGAATTGAGAAAAATAATTACCTATTTTTTATGTTCTTTGTTAGATACAAATTAAAATTAGAAGAAGATCAGGATCATAACTATGATTATACAAAAAGAACAATATTTGTAATTTATTGTAGTAATGGTTTCAATAGTTTAACACCATATATGTTAAACCTATTATGTCTAATATTAGGATATTATTGAACATGTTTAAAAGTTAGTTTGACTTTCCTTTGCTATTGTACTTGGTAATCCCCTCATCATATTGGCTTGATCATTTTGTGAAGCAAGAAATCCCTTACTCTTACCACCTTCATTCATTGGATAATCTTGTTGTCTATGTCCCACTTGTCCATTGGAAAATATGTAAGACATTCATCTTCAAAATATCTACATTATCTACAACTATAATAGGGATTTAATAGCTAACAAAACTGTGGATTTAGTGACTATGATATTGATGAGACTTGATATGTTAGGTAGCTAACTCATGAGGACATGATAATGCATTATTTTGTCAAGTGTATTAATTTATTAAGATATCATGGATGTTATATCGTAGATGCTACATCACATTTGCATTGTAGTATCCCCGTTAATATGTCTCAATTGGCTACTACATCATAGATGTTACATCACATTTCCTATATTGTAGATGTGATATTACATCTTCTACAACCTCGTTGTGTCAATGTATCCTCATTGATGCATTCTTGTTGATGTAGCCAAATGCATTAACACATCCTTGTCAATGCAATGCCTCTATTTGCCTATAAATATGCAAGCATCCACTACATATTTGGCACCATTTGGTCAATAGTATAGCCAAACTCTTGTAGTTTTATTTCATAATCTTAGCAAATAATTAGTGAATGCTTGCAGTGTACCTAAATACATTCCATGAACGACAATAAGATTAAGATTGATTCATATTCATTCTAGCACTTTAACTTAGAATAGATTTACTATAAATGCAAATTACTTTCTATGTATTTAGTTAATATTTACATTTATATGCATGTTAATCAATTGGTGGAATGAGCTCAACCATTTTTGAAAGTAAACACATATTTTCTTGGTAATCCTAGCAATGTTATTACTTGGTTCACCTAGTAGCATAATATCTAGTAATCCCAATAGTGGGTACATAAGTTTAGTATGTGTATGGCAAGCTAGGAATAGATATTAATTACCCTTAGGATAGTTTCAGATTTAATTTCATTATTAACTATATTGAATAATTAATTTCTATATTCTTATTCATTCAGTTTAAGATCCCAACAACATCATAATCATATGCCTGGGCTAAACCGTACATAACAAAGTTACCACTAGTCTAAGTGAGAAGACAATGACCTACAATCGATGTCTAACAATCTAGATACCACACTAGTTCCATCCACAAAATTCCATCGGATCATGCATACATGCTTGTGATTCATATGGTTGAACGTATGGGGTACCCACTACTTATCATTGGCATTGTTGCCAAGTATGGTGTTAGTGATCTAGATTAGTTATATTACAAACAATTGTTATAAAATAATTAACCACTTATTTTTTAAAAAAAATAATTTAATTAATATTTTAAGCTATAGACATTATCAAATAAGAACATGTCTCCTTCACATAGGACCTATAGTCCATCACACATTGAGAACACTGGTAGGAGTAATGATAGGATATATATTCAAGAGAATTAGAGTGAAATGCTATAAGTAGGGATCTCATATGCTCATTCTGTTTCTNCTTGTATTGTCATGGTTGTATGGTTAAGTAAGCTTGAGGTATATGATTTTTATAGCTTTTTTATTTTTTATGTTTTCTGCTAATAAAGGAGAGGGAGAGAGAACTAAGTGGCTAACTTACATCAACTATTCATTAACTAGTTTCTAAATTTTCCTAACACCAGTATCCATTCCCACTTGTCGTACACATCCTAAACCAGTGCAATGCTACTAGGATTACCAAACGCTAATTGTTATTGGGTTACCAAGTGCTACATGCATGCTCGAAGCAGCCATACTGAGTGTATTTAACTAAGGGGGTTGAGAGTTGAGAGAGATATTAATTAACTAGGAAAGCGTTAAATAATCATTAATTACTAATTAGCTTAAGCTATATGCTACAAGGTTTATCATAAAGTTTGTCTTTATTATCATACACAAAATTATGCTCAGGTACAAATTGCTCAAATAAAGATCTGTTCACTCTATGACTCCTACTGTGGGCACAAAGGAATAATTCTAACTTTGGAATGACAAAACTGCAAGAGCTTGGCTAAGGGTCTAAATCTAACTATGTTGGAACCAAGGGAGGTGCCTCTTATTTATAGAAGATGAGGTAGCACACAATATTGCATGGTGGATGTGATATTGTGTATGCGATATCGCGTATGTGATATCGCAGTTCATCATACCTGCATGATTGAATGAAAACTCGTCCTCGAGTTCCTTACAAAATATTAGGAAAGTATGGGATTATTGACTTGAATGATAACTAATGGTGAATGGGATGACATCCGAATGGATCAACATTACAATACATGGCAACATTAGTGTTCATGACCACAAGAGTGAACACTCTACACAATTGACATCTAGCCTTATTTGGTAGTTGAGAGAGAAGAGAGAGAGAGAGAGAGAAGGAGAAGACGTGTTGTTGTCGATGCCAAGATTGCGCCTTCCGTTGTCCATCCATAACTGAGCCATAAATCTTGTTCCTTACACAACCGTTCCAACACTTATCCATCTTGAGTGTTTCCTCTAGGTCTAGTCCATTGTTGTATGATTTCCATCTACACACACAACACAATCACAAATGAGCAAGGATAAGTAAATTACAATATAGTTGATACCTTGCCTTGGTGTAAGATCTATTGGCTGAGTTGTCATATGGCCAATACGGATTCTAGAGATATAACACTAGTGACTACCCAAGGTGTAGGGGTTAGGAAAAATTAAAAAAATTGGACCAGGGCCCCCATGACTAAGAGCGATCCTCTAGTAGCAATAGAATGAAAAAAGATAATGAATAAGAAAGATCGAGAAAAAGAAACAATGACAACACTGATAAAATGGACGTTGGAGGTGGGCATGAAATAATAAAAAGTTGATTACAGAAATGTTTAAGGGAAAGAAGTTAACTAATGCACCAAATAGGAATGCCAATGGGTCCTCCCCAAAGCAGGCTCATGCCCTTTATTCCTTGACAAATCCACATTCAAAGAGTCTGTAGGCTCTGGAAATGTCATTTGGGAGCAAGAGTTAAATACTTAACCCCAAGTATTCACCAAAGAGAAAATAATGCTTCAACCAAAATATAGACTACCAATACAACCAGCGATGAAGTGGGAAATGGATAAAGAATGATGGGAAGAAGAGAATGGAATGGAGTCCTAAGAACAAGGTGATGTACAGCCCCTTTTGTATTTATGGTTAATGTGACTGAGTAGATATCATTCCAAATCCAGCCTCAAACAATCCACATCTAGTGACTTTGCATTAATACACTTGGCCAATCCATCCACTTGAAGTAATAAGAATGCTTCTGCCAAAGAGTCAACACCATTCCGAGAAAGATGAGAAAGGGAAAAGTAGAAAGAGAGAGAGGGCCTTAGTTAGAGGAAACATGTTTGTTTAGTTCCATAACCAATGCTTGTAGCCCAGATGATTATTTTCTCTAAGGGGTGTGCTTTGAATTCTCACTATGTTTGTTTTTTTTTCTTTTTTTTTCTTGCATAAGAACCACACCATGCAAAGACTTATTTTTATTGGGTTAGCTTCCCGATAATGGAGCAATGTTGGAATGCTAAGGAAAACTCAAGAAGAAAACATCCAAGCACCCAAGAGAATAGCCAACACAAATGCATTAAATCCCTTTGAAGTCACACCCTTTTCAGTCCTTGAGTCCTTCCTTAGTTTGAGAAATGCCTAATCATCAATTTGTTAATAATTTTATTATTAAAAAAGAGGACTGTATAGTTCCAAGCCAAGAGAGACCATAGAAATTCATGGATGCATGGATGACGTGGACTCATTGCCTATTATATCAAAAGAACCATATAACTCAAAGGTAAAAACCAAACATTAGCAATCAATAGAATACAGTTCATACCACCATCAAGAACACTTATTAGGTGACGAATCTAACAAAACAAAAACAACAAACTATGACAAAAATAAGAACAAAAACAAACAGTTACACAAAGAAATGAAAAAGTATAAATGATATTGCAAAAAAAAAACAAGAAAAGTTAAAGAAATTTGTAAAACAAAAACTTGAAAAAGAACTGAGGGACTCAAATGGTTAGCA